>PVJL010010772.1:0-46965 GCA_004026885.1 Lyroderma lyra
GGGAGGGGAGAAAGGGGAGGGGGTGGGAGAGGAGGGGGGGAAGCTAAATATAAGGTGATGGAAAGAGAAGTCACATTAGGTGGTGAACTTATTATACATCAAGTTGACAATGCACTGTAGAACTGTATGCCTGAAACCTATGTAATCCTTGCTAACAGATGTCACCCCAATAAGTCTAACAATAAAAATGAATTAAAAATAAATAAATAAAAAATAAAAATTAAAAATTTCACTGACAGAAAAGAATTGATTTAGAGTCATAACTAGAACTTCCAGTACAGATGGTGGAGTGGGTAAACGCTGTGCTCATCTCCTCCATGACCACATCAAAATTACAACTAAATTATAGAACCACCACCACTGAGAACCACCTGAAGGCTAGCCAAACAGAAGTCCTATAACTAAGAAAAATAAAGAAGCCATGTGGAGATTGGTAGGAGGGATGGAGACTCAGAACAGGCAGGTCCCACACCCAGGGTATGGTTATTACGAATCAGAAGGGACATCTCAGCTACAGAGTCCCCTGTGAGGAGTGGGGGGGTCCCAGCCCCACACCGGGCTCCCCAGGCCAGGGTTCCAACATTGGAAAGAAAAGTCTCCATCACTTCTGGCTGTGAAAATTAGCAGGGATTGAATTCAAGTAAGATGAAGGGAGACTGAAATCCCAGAGACACTCCACTTCAAGTGCCCGTGCACAGACTAATTCACTCATGGACTCACTCACTCTGGGCTCCAGCACATAGACTGTCAAGGATATACAGACAGGAACTGAATTGTTTATATGTACCACTTCTTTCCCTATTTGCTTGTCAATGACAAAGGAATAAAATCTGGCCATTTGCAACAACAGGGATGGAAGTAGAAGGTATTCTGCTAAGTGAAATAAGTTAGAGAAGGACAAATACCACATCATTTCACTTATAAAAGAAATCTAAAAAACAATATAAACAAACAAAAACAGAAACAAATTCACAGATTAAAAGGAAAAAAATTTTTGATGGCTGCCACATGGGAGGGGGCTTGGGGGCGGCTCGTAAAAAAGGTGAAGAGATTAAGTACAAATTGGCAGTAGTTTTAAAATAGTCAAAGAGATGTGAAGTAGCATGTATGGAATATAGTCAATAATGTTATAAATAACTATGTAGGGTATCACATGAATACTAGACCTATTGGGGTGACCACTTCCTAAGTATAAAAATGTCTAATCACTATGTTGTACACCTGGAACTAATATTACATTGTATGTCAAATGTAATTGAAAAATATTAATATAATTTTAAATCAATGGCACAATTAGGGACCATTTTACCTCCTACACACCAAATAAATATCAGATGGGTTAATACCTATCAATGACATTGGTGCTCTCCCACCATGTTCATGTGCCACTGAAATACACACCTTGCAAGCTGCTGGGAACCCACTGTTGGAGCAGCCACCCACAGTGAGTGGCAGCTGCCCATAAGGACAATGTCAGGCAGCACACCAAATCAAATGGGAATGTGTGAGAAATCAGTGTGCCTGCCATGGACTAGAGTCTGACTATTAATATAATAAAGTTACTGGATATCGTTATCTTCAAAAAAGAGGACAAGGTCAAAAACAAATTAATATGGACAACAGTTTTGGGTATTTTTAATATCTATTACCATTTCTTTGTCTGGCTACTATATAAGCATTATCTGCTCATCTTAACAAATAATGTGCCTTGACAACTTATCTATCCTATCCATATATCTTCAACTATCACTCTCTCCTGATGACTCCTAAATATGTAGGTCTTCTTCAAATTACTTTAGAGTTTTAAAGTTTTGAACATTTCAACTTTAAAAACCTAATTTAGAAGAGTGGTAAGATAACTTATAAATAGTAGTTGAAAGCAACTTGAATTATCTTCTAAAAACTGATTCGTGCTTACAGAAATAATTTAATTTATATTGATATTAAATAATTTGTTCAGATAATTGACTAAATAACAATGATGATGGTAGCAACTTAAATGACACAACAGATCAATATTTAACCATGAATAACAGTAAACCAAAAAACAAACAAATCAACCTACAAAATATACTCTGACACCAAAAGACTATTTCTGGCAAGAATGATAAAACCAGGTAATTATACTTTATTGTACATTTCACATTTACGCATTATAGAAAATAAGCCTTACCTTAGTATAATGAAAAAGAGAATTGGCAAAGAAACGACACAATTTGAGCATTTTCTGAAATAATCTGTAGTCAGCATTATCCTGTTTCAAAAGAGGAAATAAACAATAAAATATAAAATCAGCTAAACTTGTAAATTAGACAGTATTTTCTAAAAAGATCTCTTAATAAACACTTAAAAAGTGTAAAAATTTTCCAAGAAAACATAATTCTACCCTGAATTGCCAGGAGCAATACCAACAAACACCAAAAGACAACAAATATTTCAAAAAATGAAAACCCCCTCATCACTAAAACTAAATATTAATATGTAACAGTAAAAGAGGGGATCATTCTGGGTTGATGTGAAAGTGAAGGAAACTGTAAATACATTCTTGTTCTCTTCTATATGTAGATCAACCGATACGCAAAAGAAAAAGTCTTATAAGCCAATAAAAAAAAAAAAGATATACAAAACAGGCAAAAGACAGGAGAAGGCAGTTCATAGAAAATACAAATTATCAAAAACTATTGAAAAAACCCACATTACAATCTAACTACATATGTTTTGAGGGGGAAGAGGAGAGGGCTATTTAATTAATAAAGATTTAAAAGACTAATCATATCCCAGAGTTGATAAGGAGGTAGGATGACAGGCACTTTCTTTTACCATTAGTGGGAGTTCAAAATATTACACACTTTGCACTATTATCAAAAGATAAAAGTGTTAAAATTCCTTGATCCAGTAGCAGTTCTACTTCTGGAAATATATCTTGTAGAAATATTAGCACAGGTATGCAATGCAACATTTTCTATATAGTGAAAATTAAAATGATTCAAGTATTCATTACCTGGAGAATGGTTAAATAAATGCAAAGTAGAGTAATAAACTGTAATAGCACAAAGCTATTAAAAAGAAATCAGGTAGATACTATCTTCATGACACAGTAAACATGAAGATAAAGTTAAAAATCAAGTTGCAAAACAATATGTATGATATAAACCTATTATTTTAAAATGTGTTTTATGTGTTAGTATTTGCTCCCTAATCCCCCAAAAATCTCAGTTTTCTCTATCAAAGGAATGTTGGATTTCACTTTCCATGTTGGGCATCTGTGTAATGTGTGAGGGTTTTCTGAGTGTGTACTACATTTGTAAACTGATAAAACGGTGGGCAATGCCAAAATAGCTACATGCATGCAGGGGAGGCAGAGGATTATGGAGTCATGAAGCCTGGATGGAAAGCCTGGCTCTACCACAACTACTAGGTGATCTTGGGAAAGTTACTTTACCTCCTATGGGGCTGCAGTGTGGCTTACACTAAGGTTACTGTGAAGTTTAAATAGTGTTTGACACTTAGGCACTTAGCTCAGTAAATAAATATTGGTTATATCACCCAAATGTGTAATACACATTATAATCCAAAGAGCTTTAAATTAGTACCATAAAATGATGTCAAATAGGTACATTCTTGTCATTAATTCTGAGAATCATTTCATATGAAAAAAGTATCTTAACTTTAATGTTGACTGATTTCTTTCCAACAAAACAGCAAAACCTTAATTAAACCAATCAAAACAAACTGGATAATCCACTAATTAGGAACAACCCTTCATTTTGACCTATGTTAAAAATATTTGCAAACTGTCAATTTTCCTCAGCAGAAATAGGTAAGATGAAAATTCATGAACTCTTAACAGTGCTATGGAAGTTTACACGTAGAGATTGAAGATGAATCTACACTGACCTTATAAAATACTCAATGAGAAATTTTATTCAGCTGAGGTGTCTCATCACAAGCTGTCAATGTTAGCAGCTATTTTAGACTGAACAATGTTTCCCCAAAAAGATATGCTGAAGTCTTAACCATTAATACCTCAGAATGTGACTATTTGGAAATACAGTCTTGCAGCTGTAATTAGTTAAGATGAGGTCAAGGTGGGGTAGAATGTGCCATGAATCCAACTGGGTGGTGTTTTACAAGAAGATGATGTGAAGACACAGGGAGAGGATACCATGGGATGGTTAGCATTACACAGCTGAGGACACCATGGGACCATTAGCATTACATAGTTACAAGCCAAGGAGTGCCAGCAGTACCAGAAGATAAACGAAAGGCACAAAGCAGACTCTTCCCAGAGCCCTTGAGAACAAGGTCCTGCTGACACAGTTCACACTTCTGTTTTCTAGAACTGTGAGAAATGAATTTCTGTTGTTTCAAGCCATCGAGTTTGTGGTAATTTGCTGTGGCAGCCCAGGAAATGATTATAGGGACTGGTATACCCATAATCTTTCCATTAATAGTGTATAACTAATTAAAACTAGTGGTTTTATTCAGAGATTTTTGAGAACAAGGTGAAAACACTACTTGGAAAACCTTAATAGTTTGATTCCTCCATACATAGCAATAATTGCTGATCATAATTTAGAGGAAAAGAATGGAGAAACTATACAGACCATCTCAAAGCTCCATTTCAGGCCATGAACAGTGAGTAGTGCTGGTCAAATTTATCCCAAATTTTCACAAATGAGAAAAAAACATGAAAACGTGCTGGGAAGTTAGGACTTGCCACATGTCACTCCTGTCCAGGAACCTGTATAATCTTACTCTCCAAGTACTAGCTAGGGAGTCTGTGGTGTCAGGAAAAGCAAGAAGGAAACCAGGAAAAGAGGAGGTTGGGGTTGAGAATACAGATGTACCATATAAAGGTGGGATATTCTGATGCAGAATATCCAACCAAATGTCTCTCCTTGTAGCAAAGTAAGGAAGCATCAGGGTACCGGAAGTGAAACAGAAAAGAAAAAGGAAGAGAAAGAAAGATGTAAGGGGAGGACAGATAAGAGAAAAATAAGAAAAGAAAGAAAGAAAAGGTTAGTCCCTTCCTAATGTCCCAATGCCTTACCAATTTCAAACTCCTTTTCAAATTTCCACTCTCCACTAGCATCTTTCTTTCCAGATCATGGCTGCCCAGCAGTTGCTGCCAAGGTTTAGGAACTGAGTCCTGAGTCCTCCTTCCATATAGATGCCTGGAGGGAAGAGCACTGGTGCAGCCGGACAAGCTGTGTTACTGTTACTCAGAAGAAATACTAATTTATTTTTCCACTGAAGTTACTATAGATAACTGTTAGGTCCTGGGTACTACTACTCCTATAATTTAGGGCTCTGAGTTATATAAATTTAAAGGACTAGTCTGCGAACAAAAGGCACTATGTATAACATTATGATAGGAAAATGAACTACAATTCCCAATAAGCACATTAAAAACAAATTTTTAGAATACAATGTTTCTTAAATGGAATGCCAATTCAACACCGTAATGTTTTGAGATTAAAATAAATATAAGTATATGAGGGCTGTCTAGAAAAATATCCAGCCATAAATGCTTCTATTTTTTCATATTATATGGGTGGATACTTTCTGGACAGTCACTGAACATCAATCTTAGGAGACTGATACACACGGAGTGGTATATTGCCATCACTGCAGGTTGCAATGGATTGGTGAAGACAAGGCTGCTTGTGGCTTCAAGACATCTTAAAAATAGGACCAAGGAATTAGATTTTTGTTTTAAGGCAGAAAAGAATGAAAGGATTCTGAGGAGAATTCTTGGTTAACTAGTTAATATGTACAGAGAAGGGGACAGGTAGACTCCAGAGAGAATGAGAGCAGACAGGAGTCTAATGCAATGTTCTAGATGAGTGATTATCTCGCGAATTGAAACACAAACAGAAAACAAATGAAATGAATTAAAGACCTTCTAGGTAAACTGATCCATAGAATCAAATGAGATTCAGTAACTGCCAAAGGAAATAAAAGCCACTGTTTAAAGTGCTATTAGACCATGTTTACCTGTGCATCTGACTGGGTCATCTGCTCAGCTAACTGTAAACAAGAATGAAAGGAGAAAAGAATGTCTTCACACAAGTTAGTGATTATGTCTTTGTGTTTCAGCTGACTCTTTATAACCGACTGGTGCTTAAGGCTCTGCCTAAATGAATAAAAAGAAAATACAATCACCACAAGTAACATGTCAAGTAACTTAGGACCATAAAAATATGACTTGAAGAACATGTAAATAAATCACAATGCATACATACATTTTAGACATGACATAATTAAGATGTGTCAATTTTAGTAATATTTTAGTTCTCCTGTAAAATATTAACTGAACTCTTAGTATTTGACAGTCACTCTGCTAGGCTCTGGGGATAGAAAGTTGAATAAAAAAAAACCACAATCTCTGCACTGTCTGCATGGAACTGTGGTCTAGCACAAGAGAGAGACCATTAATTATTAATTAATTATGGTTGTGATAAATTCTAAGATAGAGAAGTCCAGGTTGTAACCACACAGAGAGCTAATCTAACTCATTCTTAGGGTAAGGGTATCAAAGAATGCTATCATGAAGATGTAACACTTAAACTGAGATGTGAAAGATAAACAGGGCTTACCAAGATGTAGAGGATGGGAAACGTGCATCCCAGCAGAGGGAAAAGCCACGAAAAGGCTCAGGGACAGGAGAATTTGGTATGTCTGAGGAACCAAGAGCAGGGAGAAGGCGGCAGAAATAGGCGGGTAAAGAAAGCAGAGCCCAGAGAGGCCTGCATTGTCACTTAGTAAAATGGGATATATTTTAAGCAGTAGAGTGACATGATCTAATTTACATTTTAAAAGTATCAGTCTGAATGCTGGGTAGTAAATGAATTGGACAGGAATAAGAGTGGAAGATATTTGATGATGATGGTGATATGGCTAATTTGTTGAGCATTCACTATGTGCCATGCACATAAACTCAACTCTCACTGCAAACACACCAAAAAGATGCCACTGGTATTACTCCTATTTTCAAATGAGCAAACTAAGTTTCACAAAAGTTCATCAAATTGCCCAAGAGGCCACAAAGAGTTATTTCAGAATGGATTCAAGCATATACAGTGTGACTCTGAGTTGACACTTTGAACCACTGTTCTATTACTAGTTGGCAACTTAATGACTTGGTGGTGCACCTAAGACCTCAAAGTATCACAATGACTTTTAATATTCTATGCATGTGTGTAAAGCAGAGGTTCATAATCATTTTTATATCACAGCTGTATTTCCTCCTACACCTAAGAACATGAGAACACTATGGGCACTCTCCCTTCCTAATGCTCAGGTTAAAATTACTTTGTAACTAACTCAAAAGCATATAATGAAAGGATTATATTCACCTCTAATTATCATTACTAATTTATCTAAGCCTGGATATAGGATACTTGATAGTCGGTTAAACAACAGTAGCAGTAGGTAAGTGGTTAAGGTTTAGTCTCACCACAGTCCACGACTTCAGACGTACTAGCTAACTATTTAAAACTTTTTTTTTTTTTTTTTTTTTAAATTTTAGAGGCAGCAGGGCAAAGAAGTCCAATTTGGTTTGGAAGCTACATGTGGGATACCTGGATTATCAGACAGCAAGACTAGGGAACATTATATACATCTACATAAAATGTTTGAAATGCAATCTAAGAAAACTTAAGAATTACAAGGAGTGGTCAAAAAATTCATGGAATAGGGTGGTTATCGGAGGTGGGAGTACTAGTGCACACAGTTTGATTGTGTGACTTATCAGTATATGTGCCAAATTTCAGCCTAATTGCATCATGTTCTTTCAGATATTGCCAAAGTAGCACATTAAACGTGAAGAAAAGCCCAAGTATGGATAAAATTGAATTTCGCAGTCATTAAGTTCCTCACAAAACAAGGGAAAACACCTCAAACCATTTTTGGAAGAGATGCCAGTGGTTTACCGGGACACTTGCTCTGGAAATCCATGGTTTACAAGTGGTATGGCCTTTTCAAGCAAGGCAGAGTCGATTGAAGACGACCTCCACCGGGGACACCCTGAGGCCACTTTCTCAGACATTGTCAGAAAAGTTGAAAACTTGTAATGGAGGATGCCAGACTAAATAAAAAGCAGCTTTTGTAGAAATAGGTGGAGTATCAGCTACAACCATTCTAAATATGCTCCATCAGCATCTAAAGTCAGTGCAAGATGGGTACTGGGAATGCTCACGCTGCTTCAAAAACATCAGCCCATCAAGTGTTCATGGCAGTTTTTGGACCTCTGCAGAGACAACAAAGATAAAGTTTTAAACCAGATTGTCACTGGAGATAAAACTTCGGTTCATCATTATGAGCATGAGTTAAAGCAGGAGCCCATGCAGTGGCATGAAAAGGGCACACCATCCCCTAAGAAGTTCAAGGTGTCACAACTGGCTAGAAAAATCTTGACTACTGGTTTTTGGGATATGGAGGGTATCCTGCTGATCAATAATAAGGATAAGGGTGTCACAATAACTGGAGAGTACTATTCCAGTCTGCTGAAACAGTTAAGAATCTGTGAAGGAGAAAAGTAGAGGAAAATGGACCACAGAAATGCTGCTTTTACACAACAGCGTGCCTGCGCACAACAGCAATGTCGTGTTGGCTACTCTTCATGACCTTGGCTTCCAAACATTAAACCATCCTTCCTACAGTCCAGACCTGGCTCCATCTGATTATTATCTGTTCCCAAATATGAAAAAACATTGCCAAGGGAAGAAATTTACAGACGATGAAGAGGTTAAAGTCACAATTTCAGCAATTTTGAGGGCAAAATTAAAGCATTTTTTTTTTTAAGGACATAAACAAACTTACTGAAAGATGTGAAAGTGTATTAAGGTTAAGGGTGAATATACTGAAAAGAAAAAAATCACAATTTAGTTTTTACCCTTCTTTCCTTCATTCCACAAATTTCTTGACCACCTCGTAAGATTTTAGATATGGAAAATATATTACAAAAAGTAAAAATAAAAAACCTTACTTAATGATAAATTTCCAAGTATTGGCATGAAATGCATGGTCCATACTGGAAATAACAGAGCAGATATCCAACAATGAATGAATAACTACAAAGAAAGGTAAGAGAACTATTAAAACATTCAAATGTCGTAAGTTTCTCCTATACTTAAAAGTACCCACTGAACAATTTGACATTTGTTAAACCAGGTAATGCAGTTTGAAAAAATGTATCAAAATAATTATTGAAAATAAGTGTCACACTTTTAAGGTTTTTATAAATTATGGAAAACAACTTCTGAAGTTTATACCTACTCTATGACCTAAATAAAACTAAAATGTTTAGTGGAATAAAGCTGTGCTCTATTATAACTTAGATTCTATAAATATAGTTCTAATCTAAAATGACAAAATGAGCCTAAGAAAACCTAACAAAGAATTAAAACTATTTGCATAGTACCTCTTCTATTCTGTCTATGGTAGATTATTTGTAAAAATGGCAACAATTACTTCCCTTTCTGTGTCCACACACTTAGGCAAGTCCTCTTTCACACGGACTCTGGGTTTAGCCATATGACTTGCTTTGACCAACAGGACAATAATAAATATAAGGCAAGCAGAACCTTGAAAAGTATTTGTGTATAAGGGTCTGCCCTCTCTTGCTGCTCTTAGGAACCCTGCGGCCACTGGGTGATGTACTACAAGTGGCTGGCTCAGTACTTCTGCTGCTTCCAACAACGAGATGGGAGTAAGATCAATGACCACATACACACAAGTGAGCCACTTGCACCATATGGAACAAAGAAAGCTGTCCCAGCTGAGCCCAGCCTAAACTGCTGACTCACAGAATCATAAACAAACAAAATAGTGGTTGTTTCAACCCAATAGATTTTTGGATGGTTTGTTACAGAGCACAAGGTACCTCATATACTGCACTGCCCAAAACCAACTTAAAATACTTTCATTATATTGAAATTATAAATGCAATCACTGCCCTTATGCATTAGAGTATTGCTTTGCAAACTGTGTCATACCCATTAGCAAGTGACATCCATTCTTCAAAAATTAAATAGAATATAAAATAATTTATCCATGTAAAATGGATATTTCATGTAAATAAATATGGTATACACACACATTTACAATCATACACATGCATATGTAATTATATGTGTTCTGAGAAGGAATGCAAACTGCATTTCTTACTATGAGTTATGGTTTAAAAATCTTAAAGCCACTACCTCCAAATCTAAATTACTTGAGAGGGTATAATGTTGCATACTTTCCTTTGTTAATCATTGTAGGGAAATTACCTACTTTAAACATCTGTTAAGACATCAAATATCAATTTTAAATTCTATAATTTAAAAGATTAAACATTAATCTGGTAGATTTATTTTTTATGCATATTATAAATCATTAAAAACAATGTTGAATTCAATAAGTCAACTGATATACAATGTACAGTCAATATACATACTAAGTAGTAAGTTTTCTTTACTCACCGATTACCATATTCAAAATGCCATCATTTTCATCTACTAAAGGGTCCATGCAGACCATATCCAGCAGTTCCATTAGCTGTTTTTGCAAAGAATAGGCCTCCTTGAAAAGAGCCTGGAGAAGGTCTGAAACGAAGTGTAAGCGCCCAGAATAGACAGATTCACTATTCTGCTTACAAATAAATAAAAATGAGAGAAAAAGCAAATCATAAAAAGCTCAAAAGCCAAATTTACTTTAACTCATGCTATCAGAGATCATGAATTTAATGCATTTTACTAATTTACATATCCATTCATTAAAAAAAGTTTAGTGAACAATTCATTATATATAGTGTACTTCAAGAAATGCAAGCATATATTAAAAGATTTCTGACTTCCAAGACCTTGCAAATATAATAATAAAAGGACGACAAATAATATTAGGTCAGATGCATGACATTTTAGCATTCTATCACTAAGCTTTTGTGCTTTAAAGCTGCCTCAGAGATGCAGAGGTGAACTAAATAAGGATTAACGTCCCTAATCATTAAGGAATTCATCTGATTCACCAATGTCGTGACAGAACTACTTCAGGATCCCTGTGACTTGACACAAATTCGTATCACTTCTTTCTTTATATGGAGGAGACAGGATCAAACCAACAAACAAAAACAAAGTCCACTTTTTATCACTTCCTTATAAGCATTTAAAAACATTTACATACATGCTCTTAGTCCTATGGCAAAGTATAGACCAATAATATAGGCAAAAATGTAAAATCTCATGTACAAATACTGTTTTACTCAACCCCTCAGCCCATGGATTTTAGGCCATTTAAAGTGTACTTAGACCCATTACTCACCTTACAATGTACAAAGGTACTTTTGATTACATGTAGGACTGAGGAGGGCAGACTACGAATATTTTCTAGAATGATGGATTCCTGTGTAGCACAGACATGCTGAACACATCCTGTAAGACCTCCTACGACCTGCACCATTGTCTGGAAATGAGAAAGAAGTTTCATTCAGAATATACTTTTTGTGTACCTAAAAAGTGTCAGACTGTATTCTGGATGTGTACAACAGACAATGGACACTCTGTTCCTACTTTCACAGAACTTCAGTCTATCAGAACTACAAATATTGGAACAACTGGCTAGCCATTTGGCTAAAAAGAAAAGTTAGAATCCTAACACATATATCAAGGAATACTGCAGGCATTCTGCACATATACTTTGAAATTACAAGTAGGACATGCTATCTTGATTAGCTAATCAATATCAGTATTAAAAGGCTAATTAATATCAGTACTAAAATTTTCACACTCTTTAAGCTCTCTCCTTTTTTAATACATTCAACTTACTTGTAAAATATTCCGTAGAGTGGTCTGAATTTCTAAGTTTTGGCTTGATAGTTCTCTGGCTTGACTGGTTAACTCATACATCATGTCATCAAATAATTTCACAGTCTGTGAAAATAAAGCAGACTATTAAAAGGAATAAAAATGACTAGAAAAGGAAAATTATCTTTAAAACAAATCAGATGATTTTTATTTTGCATGAGTAACACCCTTGGGATATTGTCTAGCTTAACAACTGCACTTAATGAAGTTATAAATAAATATGATATACATTTATCTACATTATATATATTTATATACTTTAGATACAGTAATGCTACAATACAATCTCTTTTAAAACATAAGGCTTCAATGATGGAAAGAGAAGTCACATTAGGTTGAAACTTATACAAGTTGATAATGCATTGTAGAATTGTATGCCTGAAACCTATGTAATCCTTGCTAACAGATGTCACCCCAATAAGTCTAACAATAAAAATAAATTAAAAAAAAAAAAAATAGGAATTCCCTAGTGGTGTAGTGGCTTAAGGCTTTGGCGCTGGCGCTGTCAACGCTGCGGCCTGGGTTCGAATCCCAGCCAGGGAACTACCCACATACAAAAAATATGTCTTCAAGCAGAAATGGACTTATTTTCCATTTTTTGTGGTTTGAATCTATTTAATCACATCAATAAAAAAAATCATTCAAAGTTCACTTTTTGATGATGTAACAAACATAAAAGATGACAGTCTTAACCACTCAACATTCATATGGGCATTCACAAGAGTAATTTCTGGTAGTGGTAATGAATTTGTGCTGAATCACCTATTCACTTGTATTCTAACCCATTCCTCTTTTCAATCAACTCAAAATACAGTTCCCAGGTTAGAGGCATAGTATGTGACCTCAGAACTAAGGTTTTTGTCTGTGAAAGTTAGCCACCTTAAGATCGTAATACCAGGATCTTTCTAAACAATTTAATTAATTTATTTATTATTATTATTTTTTTATGTGGTAGTTCCCTGGCTGGGAATTGAACCCAGGCCGCAGTGTTGAAAGCGCTGAAGCCTAGCCACTACACCACCAGGGAATCCCCCTCTAAACAATTTAAATGGCGAAAATATTGATAGAATAAGCCCACAATACAAAACACAAGTTAATTAAAAAGAATATTGTTTCCCATGGGCCTGCTGACACTCAACATCCCATTTTCATCTATTGGGTTGGCCAAAGAGTCACTGAGTTTTTTGGTGAGTAAATGAAAGTTGACTTTTCTATGGAAAACAAAAACTTTATTCAGCAATGAAGTGTCTGTTTTCTTCAATTATCTTTTGCCATCTTTCAGGCAACTTCATAATTCCACGCTCAAAAACATTTCTATCTTTTCAAGCAAAACACTGTTCCTAGAACAATTGATATCTTCATCAGTGGTGAATGTTTTACCATTCAAGGTATTTTGCAAAGAAAAAACAAATGGTGGTCTGATGGTACCATGTCTGCCAAATATGGTGGGTATGACAAAAAATCCCATTTAAGCTCCAACAACTTTGGACACTTGACCAAACTTGTATGTGGTCCAGCCCTATCATGGAGGAAGACAACACCTTTGTGATTCACCAATTCTGGATGCTTCTGTTTGATGGCATCATTTAGTTTATCCAATTATGACAGTATACATTTGAATTAATTGACTGGTTCCTGGGAAGCAGCTCAAAATACAAAATATCTTTGAAATCCCACCAAATTGACAGCATAACCTTCTTTGATAAATATCTACTTTTGAAGTGCTTTGAGTAGGTTCATTACCTATGTTCCATGATCTTTTTCATTCCATGTTGTTGTAAATAATCTATTTTCATCTCTTGTTAGAATACGTTTCAAAAATGGATTGATTTCTTCACTTTTCAAGAGTGAACTACAGATGTTAATGCGACTAGTGCGACGAATTTTAGTTTATGTGGTACCCGAATTCAAGCTTATTAACATATCCCAGTTTTAAATGGTTTTCAACTCTGGACTTTGATATGTTATGATTCTCAGCAATCTCTCATGTCATTAAACACCAATTAGATTCAATCAATGCCTTTATTTTCTCATCATCAAGGTCAACTGGTCTTCTTGAGCGTGGTGCATCATTGAGATCAAAACTCCATAATAAAGTACAGAAAACCATTCTAACACTGCAGTAGTTTTAAAACATCCTCACCATACACATCACTTAACTTTTTATGAGCTTGCACAGCATTTTTTTCCTTTTGGGAAATAAAGCAAAATATGAGGAAAATGTTCCTTTTGATTTTCCATTTCGAAATCAAAGTCAAGGAAACAACTGTTAACAAAATCATACTTTCTTTTTCTAAAACAAGCTTGAACTGTCAGTTGTCAAATAATATAATGAATTTGCAGGTTAGAATGAAATTAGTTACATTTTAAGACATGTACAACCATTTACTAGCATAAAACGTAACTTTTTGGCCAACATAATATATCACAACTGGACCTTTTTCCGGTGGTTAAGAACAAATTCTAACAAACTTTTCAGATACAGCATAATCAAGAGAATGTAAAATGAATTCTGATAATTAATCTGCTTCAAAGCTAAACTTAGAAGAAATCTATTCCAATAAGAGAGTAAGTTATCATAAACTGTTTCATTTTGGCACCAAAGTAACTTTACTTCGCTCAACTAAAAAAAAGTACCATATATCTAAAAAGTAATAATGTAGTATGTAAATGTAATATTTTGTATTACTTGATTTTTATCAATATTATAGCATTTTTTATTCTAAGATTTCTTTACTAAATCTTGGTTCCATTTTTCCAGACAATGTAATTTAACAAGTATTAATAAACTCTACAGAAAAGACATGACAAAGGGACTTGCTAACATTATCACACACCCCAAATTTTCATTTAATATCTTTAAAATACATGAGTACTTAAAATTAACTACAAATAACTTAAATTCAATTAGTAAAGGATCCATACTAAAAATATAATAGTTTTTAACCAATTAATGATTCTCTAACACCACCATATTCTCATGAAATCTATTTTTTACTACTTTATTTGTATTTCAAATATGTTTCATACATTAGGAAAAAAGAGCCACAATTAAGAATAATCTAAAACTGAAGTTAGATTTTGCCTTTATAATTTGTACATTAAGATAATAATAGTACTATACCTTTGGCAGCACTTGTGAAAAGAAAGTCTGTTCCAATGTCAGATGGTTCATATGAGGTAAAAACATTTCTACAATAATTTTCAGAATTTCTATAAAGCAAAATAGTAACACATTTTGTAGGAATATTAAGTCACATCAGCTAACAAACATCACTGCTCTTTCCAAATGTGAGAGTATGTCAGCAATACCAATATAAAGCATTGTATGGTTGCAAACACTATAATCAATGTAGAGAAACTATTAAGTAACTGAAACAGTAGCAAAAGGGGGGAAAATACACCTAGCAATTGAGGACTAGTTAATGGCCATAGGTACATTTACCAAATAGGATCTGTGATCATTAAAATGATTAGTAGAGATTATTTAAAACCATGAAAAAATGTCTACAGAACTTTAAGGTTAAATAGAAAGGTCCCAAAATAGTATCCCAATTGTAATACATAGAAACAAGTACATAAAAAGAGTAACTGTCTGGCAGGAATATAGAGAAATGAGATGAGAATGTTCGCTATCAAAAACTTAACCATTTCATATCGATCAATGGATGTTTTGTTTTTTTCTGCATGTTTCAAATTTTCTACAATGAGTATGTACAATTCAAACTCAGGATAAAAAATTCCGTTACTTAAAAAAGATTAAACTCCAATAGGCAACTCAGATTCCAAATTATAAACAAACAATCCACAACAAAGTGAAATGGAAGTAGAGTAAGTTAACACAAGATGTATGTAAATTCTAGTCTTTCAACTCTCTACCTCCTCTCCTATTAGATCACATCAAGAGCAAAGACAGATAAAGATGAAAGTCAACTTTTCCAAATGACAAATTTGTCATCAACTAAACGATCAGCTTTTTGTAACCTAGAAAGCATTTTCTAAATGATACTAAACATGTTAGAGGCTGATGCTTAAGTAGCTGCAAATTAAGTCTTATATAGGTCTAACCAGTTTAACAACTAACATTTAAAGTTTACATTGTGTTTACACATACATTAAACAGAACACATTATCTATCAAAAATGGAATTTAAAACTTTTTAGTAGTATAATTAGAAGGAATTTGGACATTTTAAGTAACTGGAGGTTACACTATGATAAGATTCAATTGGAAGGGAATATGAAACTGTATTGAGATAAGCATGACTGAGACCTTAACATCATCAAAGTATATCATACAATTAACATAATTTTACTTACGAATATGTTCAATCCAATTGTCAGAATGTCGATACATGGAGTAAAATGATTAAGGAAGGATACTAGTATCACAGTAACAGGATATTCACTAGCGAGAATAAATTTTAAAAGGGTCCTTATCTGGCTCTCTGAGAGACTGAAATTAGACTCAAATCACTGGCTTAACTTTGCTTTTAAAAATTTGTTTATTAAGTAAACAAATAATACTGTAACAGGAAGGATGGGCAGATGACCCTGTCTGAGAGTAGAGCAGGATTCCTCCGCGTTGCAAAACCAGGTAGTCGCGACCCTTATCGCTATCAGCAGCCTCGCTTGTTCCACTTTTGTAAAGCCCACCAGCCACTGCCGCCCAACCTATAAAAGCTTTGCTACGCCCTGTTTGGGGCCCAGAATTTGGAGACTGGTTCCTCTGGGTCCGCATGCCTAATAAAAGGTTTTCTTCAAAGTCCTCGGTGTTCAGTGTTTGGTGTTCAGTCGTCTTCCTGCAACAATACTATGAAAATACTTAAAGGGCATAGTATCAAAATTGCTCAGGGATAAACTTACCTTTTCAAGCTATGTAGTCATGAAATATTTTTGACAGGTCTGGTCTCTAATACAGGAAAACAATTTCTCCCTCCTTAGCATTTCTATAGTACTTCATTTACACACATCTTAAGTCACTCACCACTTTTTACCTACTTTTCATACTACCTGCATACCTTACCGACCTTATCAGACTAAAATCTTCTGCCCATAGCAGAAGCTTACAAAATGTGACAATGAATTACCCTAACAGTAATCACATTATAAACTATATACTTGTATACCATCAAGAAATGTTAGAAATGTTATACTATAAGAACAGTGTAAGATTCATTAAAAAAATGTGTCACAAGAAAAATGAACCACACATAATCCCATTCACACTAATTGGTTTTTCTTTTGAAATCTTAACCTTGCATATATATTTTTGCAGCAGCAGCACTCAAAATGAGGTCATTTACTTATCTGGGTCTGGTAGGACAGAATTTACCTCATGGAACAATTTCAGTAAAGGCCAAAAAATTCTAGCCTCTTCCAAAATTAAACATAAGTTATGAAGACATGTGAGTAAAGAGTCGGAAAAAAATAGGACTATGGCTTTATTGCAAACTTTGTTAAAAAGAAGATAAAATACTAGTAAAAGCCCAAAAAAAGTATCGTCTTATGAAACTTTCAGGCATTTTAAAACCATAGTAGTCTTAGGCCTTGACTCAATACTTAGTATGTGCCAGGCACTGTTCAAGGTGCTGGGATCACAGTGAAAACAAAACTGCTCTTATGAACTCTATGTTGAGTAAAAGTAGAAAATGAACAAAGCAAACAAGGTAATTTCTGTTAATGATACTCTTTAGGAAAATGAAGAGGGCAACGTGATTATGTTTGGGGGAAAATACCTAAAATTGAGAGCTCTGAAAAGGGCCAGCTGAGGTGACATTAAATGACAGGAGGTAACCTGAATAATGAGCTGAACAAAAGGCTGGGAGAACAAAATAGGCTGAGGGATCAGCAGGCATAAAAACCTTGAGGTAGGTGAGCTTCATGTATTTGTACATAGTGTAGTGAACTAGGTGGGGGGAAAGGGCAAGGCTTAGATGAGTGGTATCTAACCTTTTGGCTTCCCTGGGCCACATTGGAAGAATTGTCTTGGGCCACACATAAAATACACTGATAGCTGATGAGCTTAAAAAAAAAAAAAAAAAAAAGTTGCAAAAAAAACTCATGTTTTAAGAATTTGTGTTGGACTGCATTCAAAGCTATCCTGCGCTGCAGGTTGGACATGAGTGGCTTAGATCATGGGAAAGAACTGAAGGTAAATTTGGATTTTATTCCTAATTTGATAAAAAGCACGGGGGGGGGGGGGGTAAAAAGGAAATGACATGATCTGTTTTTCACTCTGAAATCTGAAGAATGGATTATAAGAGGACATTAATAGAAGCAAGGTGAGAGGTGATAGGGAGTTTGGAATAGAGTAATAACTGGGATGAAGGTTAAGTGGATGGATTCAAGATACAGTCTGAAGTCAGATACAACATTAACTTGCTATTTACATATGAGACAGAGAGGATTCAAGGTTTTGGCTTGTGAAGCCATTTATTTAGATGAAGAAAACTGGGAGAAGAACAGGTTTAGGTTCTTCTGAATGTTAAGTTTGAGATGCAAAACCAGGTGGAATAGTTGACTTTCAATTATTTAAATCCCCCTGTAAGTCTGAGGGGAAGATGAAAAACCATGTTCTTAATCTGTTTCCCCAAAATTTACCACCCTGCCTAATACATATTAGGGACCCAGAAAATATTTCTGAGGAAAGCTACTTCGTTTCCCAAGTTAAAACCCTTTAAGATGGCAATTCCATATCTGTACAAGGACTAAAAAAAGGGCTTTCATACCTAGTGGGATTTTGCTAATGCCTAGGTAAATGATTTGTATGTGATGGTAGTATTTGTTTTTGGCTTTAACAGTAAAAATTATTTGCAGTGTTGAGACTCTCTCAAGTGAAGGTCATTTTTTTAAGTGTAGTTTTACGTTGAAGGTGAGATCAAAGCTGTAAAAAGACAAACAAAAAAACGTTCAAAATGAAAGGCTGAGCCCAGACCCATTTATAGTCACAGAGAGCGTACTAAAGAATGGCCTGCACCTGGACAACAGATATTGACGCAAACCCAGCAGATGGAACCAATAACGAAAGTTAGCAACTCCTTCTAATAAAAGAGGTGGGCGAGGGGAAGAGCATTTTTTACTTGGCATCTTTTACAGACTTGGCACCATGGTAGAACTGCATCCTTTAATTCTCACAATACTGGGGAAGGTATTATTCATATTCACCACCCATATTAGACATAACATCTCAGAGCGTCTAGTTCGTCCAGCTCTTAAGAGTCAGGGCTCGCCATACAGCTCATGTCTGAGACCTTGCCTCCCCCGCTTTTCCCGTGCAAAAGCATTTACACTAATTGCACGTAACGAGTACAGAAAAATTCAAAAGGTAGAGAATGAAAGAAAACCCCACTTCCACTGCCACAATCATGGGGCAGAACACCTCTGCGAGCCCTTACAATGCCAAAGCCAAACATGCCTTGAATCTCGGCAACCACCGTTTCCGCTCGCCCTCCATTCCTTCACTGATCCATTTAGCTCACCAACAAAGAAAAGAGAGGGTCCAGGCCGCAGGAATGCCGCAGGAATACAACACGGCCCGGCGGTGGGTGTGACGAGGCCAAGGAAGAAAGGTTGCGAGACCTGCCACACACCCTTGTAGGTGCGAGTGACAATGAAGGATATGAGAAGCCGAGGCAGGACAGTCGGCAGTTCCTGGCGGCACAACTCCTCCGGCCAGTTACTTAATTCCTCCAGGGGAACCGCGCTCGCCGGGACAGCGCGTTCCTGAGACATGCTTTCTCCCAACAGGCCACCTTCAAAACAATCCCGCCACAGACAAGACCGGAAACCCCACCGCCCCGGCATGCCTTGCGAGCTCCCCGCCGGCGTCAAGACCATAGAGAGGAAGCGGGTTGCGTTCCTTGGTGAGTCCGGACCACACGCGACTAGGAAAAAGCCCGGCATGTCTGGCCCGTGGAGGACTCGACTCACCGGTGCGCGTTTACTGTCTGAGGATCTGGCTCGACGTCGGGTTTGTCAAGGCGGTGAGCTGGGATCTTTCCGGTCTGCGAGCATCCCCATCTGGATCGCTGTAAACGTTACATTGAGGCGTTTTGGGAAGGTGAGAGCTGGAAGTCCCTGGGTTTACCACCCTCCGTCCCATTGGGCTTTTCACATTGCACATTTAGGGTCGAGTGTGACCTGGGACCTGCCGCCGGAAATGACCGCAGGCCCCTCATCGCGGTGGGATACAAAGGGACAGGTTCTTATCCACTTAACTGTGTGACCCTAGTTTGCACATCTTGTGTGATGGGAATAAAGATCCCCACCTGCCAAATTTGTTGTGCGAATTGAATCAGATGGTGTACGTATGTTAAGTGTCTAGCGCCGTAGAAATGGAGAGTCTCAAAAAGTTACATTTTCTACGGTTCCGTGCCCTTATTTTGTTTGCTCTGCCACCAAACTAATCTGTACTGATTACTCCAGAATTTACCCCACTCCCATATACTTAGGGCGGCTGGTCTCCACTAAGTATATTTAGCGAGGTCATTTGGTTGCGCTTACACCATAGCATACCTGTGCCAGTTTTTACAGGGCTACTCATTTACCAGAATAAGATCTTAAATTTTTGTTGCTTGAAACAGTAACAGACTGAAGTAAAGTGATTCTGGCAGCTTAACAGGTAAATATGTTTTGTCAGGGTCATGACAGGTGAAAGACATTCCTTGCACGAAATCTTTTCCTGCACGAAAATTTTGGACTTTATGTTTTTTTTCTAGTTGTTGCTACTGCTGTCCTTGTATTTGTTTTTAACACTTCATTCTCATCTCCAACTTTTGAACCCTGAAGGGTGTGTGTATGTATGTTTCCAAACTCTATCTGCCTCTCCCTAACAGCTTTTATTTTAAAAAAGCAGCTGTATGGGGCGGGGGAGGAAGAAAGGGGACATTGTTTAATACTACATTTTAAGGAAATTTGTCATTTTGCTTTTTAATAACAATTTTATTTCTTTTTCCTCCAGAGCTAAATTGAAAGAAAAGCAAAGACCTCTAAAAAGTTACTTGAAAACATCTGTAAATATTTGTAACTGTGTACAAAAAAGCTAAAAAAAAATTGACCAGAACGAAACCACTTGAATAATTGAAACAGATGTATGTGTGTGTCATCAATTCTGTCTAGAAGTGAGAAATCCTCCTTTGCATTTAAGGATGACCTTTCAATTTAATTTTGCTATAGAGGACTGTCTGGAAAATGAATTAACATCCCTTGAAGATGGAGCTTTGACCCTGAATTCCTCAAAAGAGTCTGCAGTCTCAGAAAGTCCAAAAGGTACACATAGGGACAAAAAATGTTCTAAAGAACAGTTTGACTTGCCTCAGGATCACCTGTGGGAACATAAGTCAGTGGGAAATGCAACTCCCTCTCAAGATACAGACAACTCACTTGATACTGCTAATAATTCAAGTAACTTGGAGCCTCATGAAAAACAGCCTTGCTTGAGAGTTGCCAAAGAGCATGCTATGCCTAAAGATTTAAAGGAAGTGTTAGAAAATAAAGTCATAGAAATATTACCAGGTTTCCATCACATTAACATATCAATAGTGAAAACCATCTTGTTGAAAGAAGACTTCCCTGGAGAAAACATAGTTTCAAAAAGCTTTTCTTCTCACTCTGATCTGCTTACTGGTGTTTATGAAGGAGGCTTAAAAATCTGGGAATGTACCTTTGACCTCCTGGCTTACTTCATAAAGGCCAAAGTGAAATTTGCTGGGAAAAAAGTGTTGGATCTTGGCTGTGGTTCAGGGTTGCTGGGTATAATTGCACTCAAGGGAGGAGCCAAAGAAATTCATTTTCAAGATTATAACAGTATGGTGATTGATGAAGTAACTTTACCTAATGTAATTGCTAACTCCACTTCAGAATACGAAGAAAATGATGGAAATGAACCAGATGTGAAAAGATGCAGGAAATCAAAAGTGGCACAAGAACTATGTAAATGCCGGTTCTTTTCTGGGGAGTGGTCTGAGGTTTCTAAGGTCATACTAAGCAGTGAAAAACTGTTTGAAAAATATGATCTCATTCTCACCTCAGAAACCATTTACAATCCGGATTATTATGGTACTTTGCATCAAACACTCCTTAGATTGTTAGATAAAAATGGGCGGGTGATTTTGGCCAGCAAAGCACATTATTTTGGTGTAGGTGGAGGTATTCATCTCTTTCAGAAATTTGTAGAAGAAAGGAATGTATTTAAGACTAGAACACTTGAAATAATTGATGAAGGACTAAAAAGATTCCTAATTGAAATGACTTTTAAGTACCCTAGTTGATGTCCACTGAGTGTCCTAAGAGAAATAAACAATAACTAAAAACGTGTTTTGAATGTTTAATTTCTGCTTTGCTACTTTTTCTGAATTTAGGATTTAATGAAATGTGATATTTTCTGAACATCTGGATCTTGTGTAACATATATAACCTTACAATGTATGTGTCATCCCCATTGTAATAATGATCATAGCTGCTAACATTTTTCAACATTTACTATATGCAGGGTGAAAGAGCTTTATACAGACTAACATTTAATATTCATAACAGCACTGAATTGGGTTATAATTACCATCTCCATTTTATAAAGAAATTGAGATTCAAGTTATTTGATCACAATCATATTTCTCACCTTGAAAAAGAATCTGAGCTGGAGTCTATTTAGAAGGTTTATTTACATTTCTTACCTACCCACTGATCTTAACTGATCTTGTTTTTCATCGCAAATATTTTTTAGTGCCCTTATGTTATTCTGAAACAAAAGTCATCGTTAAAGAAACTTATACACACCATTAAAAATTATATATTACACATAAATCCCTAATGTACTTACCATATATACGATATAACATGAAGAAAGTCACTTATAACCAAATGATTTTTATGTCATCATGTTAATAACAAGTTTAGCTACAGAGAAGTTACGTCATGGTCAGATGCTTAACGCTCAGGCACCATTACTGTAGATGCCACAGATAGAATTCCAGACTCACCTACCAGATAAAGTATAGCTGGTCCTGAGAGCTAGATTGGCTAATTGAGATCCAAAGAATTGGATAAAGTCCCATGACAATAGCCAGTACCAATGATACTGAGACAAATAGGTATCTCTCAGTAGATTCCCAGTGAAGTGCCATCCAGGCCTGTTCAGGAGTAGAAGGGGCACAGGCCCTGAACAAGGACTCAGGGCACAATTTCAGCCCTTAGGGAGCGATCCACTGAAAATGAGCCAATCAGCCCCTGTCCTGGGAACTAGATAATTCTGGGAGTAACAGCCCAACAGGACACCCACCCACAAAGCTGGCAGCAGAAGGGACTAGAGATACAAAGTATGGCCTTAAATCTGGGAAAAGCATTCATAGTACCCTTTGTCTTATAAATATGTTAACTTAATCACTTAAAGAGGCATGCAAACGTTAAGACAATAAGCTCTGAAGTCCATTACTTTGGGTTAAAATTCAGTTTCCTGATGGTGTAGCGGCTTAAGGCTTCAGCGCTGGTGCTATCAGTGCTGTGGCCTGGGTTCGATTCCCAGCCAGGGAGCTACCCACATACCAAAAAGCAAAAAAAAAAAAAAAAAAAAATTCAGTTTCCCCAACTGTAAAATAGAGTTTATAATAATATCTCTCTAACAGAGTTCTTTTAAAGAATAGTAGTTATCATTGAGCACTTACTATGGTTCCTTCCACATGGTTACTATCTATAAATGGAAATTCTTTCCAAGAATCCTCATAAAACTTAGTCATCCTGTTTCCGCAATTGAATAGGAAGTCTTGTTCACTTTGTTAAAAATTGGGAGTGTGTCTTTACAGTTTATAAAAACCAATTCACAACATGGAGAAGCCTGTAAAATCCAGACCTTGCACTGCCCAGCGCCAACCCCACGCTCTCCCTGCACACCCCCTCCCCCACCACTCCACCTGAAAGTTCCTATGTTGTCATGTTTGGACGCCTCGGTGTGTCAGATCGTTAAGGATGAAAAGGAGTGCATCTTGTAAAGTTGCACTAAAAACTCAGTCACAGACATGCCTTTAAAGTTCCCATTTGTCAGATGTGCCTGTGTCCTTAGTTCCATTTCCACTGTCCAATGTGGCTTTCTGCCAACGGATCAGAAACTGAAGGGAAACCAGGAGCTGACACACTTCCCTGTGTCAAATGTAGTCACCAATGACACATGCTGTCGTGTCCTCAGGGGAAATGAGGCCAGCTGCTCAGCTAGAGAATTAACTTATTAAGAGGAGAAAATATGTCTTCACTTTTCAGTTCCAAATAGTGTTTATGCAGGTGCTTCATAAAGAGCTATTTCAAGAAAAGAAGAATAGCAAGGAAAGTGTGACACCATGAACTTGGTTCTTTGCCTTGACTTCAATCAGAATCTCCTGAGCTTCTGGTGTTGTGTTTATGGTGGCAATGTGCTTGCTGATAGTAAAGCTTTCATTGAGTAAAAGTACACATTCAAAATCACCCTGATAGCTTGGGTGCAGCCCAGCAGAGAAGTTGCTCAGAGCCAGGAAAGGATCTATTTCAGCCTAGGGATACAGCTTTGTTCAACCAGGACGGCTAGGCAAAGCCACAGTGTTGATCTCCACTAGCTATTATCTCACAATGCTGATTTCTATAATAGCTTCTTCAGGAATTAAAACTGAACTCAGATAACCCTTAAAAGTAGGCTCATTATCTGTAGACAAAGCTGTCAAAGGGAAGTGCTTTTTCATCCTGGATTAATACTCTATTGGAAGAAAACTGTAAAAATCACAATAATAACCAACAGCTTGGCATCCTAACCATTACTAAAAAAAAGCTGGGCATTTTACCAAGCTCACAGAACACGAAAACTGGTCAATAAAGTTAGGATCTTCAAGCTGTAAATAAGGGAATGCCATAGCTGTCCTTTTCTATGGGATATACTGATTTTTAGAAAAAGTAGATGTGAAGGCTTGCCTTTGGCAGCAGGGCTATCCAGAAAGTATCCAGCCATGTTGTATGAAAACCAGAGGTGTTTATAGCTGGATTTTTCTGGACACCCCTCATAAACTTTAAGGCTTTGCTGTAGAATCAGATGTGTTCAGTCTCATGGAACCCCAAAGGCCTCAGTCAGGCAGCTGCTGGCTGTGTGCTAACTCCACAAAGAAAACGACCTCTGTCGTCCAGGCAGACCCAGCCCCCTGTACAGAAACACTCTGGGGCAAGTGGGACAGGGCTGTTTTCAGCCCCTTTTGTCCCCTCAGCTCTTCTTAGCCTGTGGGTTAGTCCTACAAATGTTCTGATTGATAAGATAAGGGGAAATGGGCAATAAACTGATAAACATCGATAAAAACATGTGGCACACACAAAACATAGAAAGTGGGGTCTGTAGGACATGCTTCTATCCTTCCTTCTTTTTTCAAGGTGATTTGCAGCCTCTCTGTTTGGAGCAATTAGCAAGGTGAGATGGAATGTGGTCTTCACTATCTTCCTGTGCCGCAGGTGAACACAAAAGACGTGCTTGAACTGGGGGTTAGAGCTACCGAAGGTATTCCCACATGACATCTCTCTGCACACTGGACATTAGAGTGAAGGTTATCCAGGTGAGCACTGAAGGCAGATGGCTACTGACACCTGTCCCTAACGCCCTACCCAGGCTCCTTAGTGGGTCTTTGGCTGTCTTAGCTACACAACAGCAGCAGCTGCCCAATTCTGAAAACCTCCTGACATATCCAGTCAGACATGTAGTACTAATGTAGCTCTAGCCATTTTCTCAGCCTACTCTGAAGTGTCCAATGGCTCCCCACCAGTGAGGTTTGACTCTGGGTCCCAGTATAATGGACATCCATCCTTCAATCATCTGAGACATGATCTGGGGTTATAGAGAAGTCATTATGCCTCAGAATGTGTAGAAAACAAACTCACCCACTCTGAGACATTTATTTAGCCAAAGAGATAAACAGAAAAATTATTATCTTCTTTCTGTTACTGGGAATCTAAGGTATGAAACAGTTAAGACTTTTCCAAATTCTTTATTTGTGTCTAAAATATCTTGGAACTAAAAATTCTTCTAGATCTCTGCTATTCTAGGCTAAATAACTTCCGGTGAATTTCTATAAACTTGTTTTAAATAGCATAAAAAAGAGTGGTGGGGGGCATATTTTTAGGGGAGAATTTGTGTGACAAGGTAGAATAAAACCTAGAAGCTCAAGATGCTTCCAGTCAGTCACTGGCACACCACATTCTCATTAACCAACCTCTATGCCAGCTTTTTTACGATCATTGCTTTTCCATGCTCTGTTTCAGAGTCTTCAGAGGGAGCCACATTTTCAGAGATTGACTTTTCTCCCCTTAACTTTCCACAGATTGAACTCAATTTCCTGTTTCCTTTGTTTCTCCAGGATTTTCACAATAAGAACCAGAAAAGATTCTCTCTTCTAAAGAAAATAACTTAGAGAAGCATTTTCTAGGAAGAGTGGTACACATATTTCTAATCCTCTGAATTTTAGTTCCCTTAACAGGAAATATGTTGAAGCCTGTATTTTAAACATCAAACCACTGCTCTCTTAACTTTGGGATTGTTTTTCATTTTCCTAGAATGGGGGAAATTGTTCTTCTGCAACCCCCCCCCCAAAAAAAATAATACTCCAGAAACTCTTTTTCCCTCTCTCCTATAGTCCTATAGTTCAGTAGAAAGAAAAAAATAACCTTAGTTAGAGTCAAAATCATTAGAAATTTTTAGGTCTGCAGTAATTTCAGTTTGCTATCAACTGGTACTATCATGTTGACCTTTTACCCATTGCTTAAAAGTAAATGGCAAAGCAGAATGTCAGAGCTGGAGTGTAAATTATTTTACCCACAATTGTTCTAAAGAGACATCCTGGATAGGCCCACTATTTTGGTCATATGTAAACATGCATGCAGTTCTCTGTGCTTCAGGAATACTTTAGTAATAGAAAGGATTGAGTCCTCCAGATAAATGCCACCTTCTAGATGCCACACCATTCATGTTTAATTTTCTCCAAGACTTGCAAATCAAACAAAATTCTGCCCTAGTCTAAAGCATATATGTGTTTTCATTCCAACAAGAATTCACCAAGTACTTACTGTGTACAGGTAAGACCATTTCTTTAATTTCTGTTAAAGAAATGTAATACCTACAAGATAAGTTTGCTCTTGTGTTATGTAGTAATTGAACATACTTCTAGTGACACCCATTTTCCCTCTAGATCGTCACAGAACTGGTGTGATGAGTAGACAAATTCCCCACATATGTTTGACTTCAATGTGTCTCTTTTACTGTGACTTGTGCCTTTCCTTTGTTAATCAAGGGCTTTTGTCAAATCTACTTTATGAAGGGTCAGAGATTAACTTACGGGAAACAGAATGATAGATAACTGACAGCGTTGGACTTAAGTCTTAGAAGAAGAGAGATGTGTAAAAGCAACAAACAAACAAAGCCATGGGGCAGAGAAGGGGAGGCGAGAAATGAAAAATGACAAATATGGAATTATATTAGTTAATATTTAGAGCAGCAGAGAGAGTTCCAGGAAAGGTGAGATGGTAGAGCCCAAGGAAAAAGTCCACACAATCAGGGAGTCAAGAGGTTGCTTGGAATTCACACAATAGTTGAACTTTTAAACTTTTAAACAAGTGGCTGGAGGTGGGATTTCTGGTGACTCAGGGCAGAGGAGACAAGGGACAGGGTTATGTGACTAAGGTAAGAGACCATGGAGAAGCGTTGGATGACAGCTCAAGGGACATTGCTATACCCCTAGCATTTCATCTCAGTTTGAGTTTTGTTTTATGGGACAACACTGCTGAGCTTTATACCTAGAATGATCATACATCCCACTTTGCCAGAGAGAGTCCCAAGTTATGCTTGTTGTCCCAGTATACCATCTGGTTTAACATTCTAGCTGTCTCAAAAGTATGCTGATTTAAATGATCATTGTAGGATCAGCCTAATATACCCATCCTGTAGCACTATCCTGAATCTTATAATTTCATGGAATAAATCACAATCAGAAAAAAAATACTGAGTAAATAAATATTAACTTCCAAGTGCAGTCTTTTACGAACCTATACCTAAGATTCAAGGAAAATGCCACCCTCCTTATCACATGTCAGACACTGAGCTGGAAAATGGGATATGAAGCTAAAATGATACAGTCTGTGCTTTTAGAGAGCATCCAGGCTAGGGTGGAAATAGTAATGCAGCTAGTGAAACTCTTGTGTGGATGTTATACATACTGTGCAGGTTTTCTATAGGGTTGTCCTTTGAGTTATGGAAGAAGACCACATGCCCACGATGCGGTGTACAGGGGAAGAGGTGGAAGGGGAAGAAGATGGATGGACAGTTCCCACTATCAACCATCTGGTGGTGACTTGGTAGATTTTTCACACAGAAACAGAAGTTGAAAGATTAATCACACAGCTAGGAAATCTTGCCTCTATTTATTTATTTTTTTCACTCTGAACTCAAGAATTGAGATAGTACTGAGGGGACAGATGACTTCAAATGAAGGTAAGCTATTGGAGCCCATAGGCTGAAGATGATCTCATCTCATAATGAGAATGTTAGGTGAATCATACCCCCTTCTTAATTGGAGTCTCCCCTGACCCCTTTGCCAATGCTAAAGAGCAGGGATTTTATTATTTCATTAGAGGAGAGTACTAGTTCTTGTACATAAATATGCAAGCAAGCAATTCCCATACAACAGAATACATAGCAACAATGGCAGTCAGTGTTGAAACAGTGCTAACACAGAGCACAAAGTCCTTTGAACCAGAGAGGGAAGACTTCTCAGATGGGATAACGCTTGACCTCAGACTCAAACGTGAGTGGATTTTCATCAGATGGATAGAGGAGCAGAGTTGAAAGAATTGAGTGAATTGAGTGTTAAGAAGCAGAAGGTGAAGCCCATTTTGCCCTTGCTTCCCTTTCCAACTCTTGAATCCATTTGATTCCTTCCATCCATTTTGGTGAATGAGGGAGGTGACTTGGGATGGAAACCAGTTCTCCTTCTGCACAGTGACAGAATTTGGTCTCCAATTCAGAGTGATCATGTTGCAGAGAAGATCCACCCAGCCTAAGACTAAAGAGAAGAGAAACCCTGGCTCAATGATGGCTGAGTGGTCTTAATTTTAGCATATAAAAAGTACTTGATACTTTAAAAAAAAAAAAAAAAAGAAGCAGCAGAAGGCCCAGTTTGTGGAAAGGCACTGACTCCTGAAAACATAATAATTCATTAATTCATTGAATAATTATTGAGCACCTACTATCGGGATGCTAGGAAGGAGGGTAGTCTGCATTTCTAACAATCCTCAGTGGTGCCAATGCTGCTGGATTGTGGATGGCACCCTCAGAAGCAAGACTCCAAATTCTGATGCTACATGACTTCAGTCAGATGTAAAGCTGGCTCAGGGGCTGATAAGTGCTTCCAAATTCAATACTTTTCAGGGAAAGTTTGCCATCAACTAAATTTCTTCAAAACTTCATTTTACCAATCTAAATTACATGTTCTATGGCAGACCTGGACAGATGTTTTCAGGACAAGTGCTACTTCTCCAAGTGCCATGGTCCACTAGCTATGTATTTTATTATTCAGGCAGTCACCCCCAAATTGCTTGGAGGTCCACTGGTGGACCACAAGACATCTTGCCCAGCTCTGTTCTGTGGGCACATTGAAGAACTAGCATTCTTTTAAAATAAACTGACACCATTTAGGACTTCAGTTGTTAATTGCCCTACTGAAAAAGAATTTTTTGAAAAGTGAGTTCAGTCTTTTAAAAACCTACGTTATACCCAAGATTCAAGAAAAATGTCACCTTCCTATTTGTTAAACCAGTAACAGACTTCTGAGCATACATGTAAACCCTTGAATTTCACTTACTGCAGACAATGACCGTCTTGTGAAACGTGTTAACTTGTTAGGAAGTGACTGTGATGTACTTGAAGCAAACTTAAGCTCAGGCATTCTTATTTTAGCCTGGCTGACAGAGGAGTTGGTGCATCTCTAAAACTCGGAGGGAAAAACAATAGAAACCTTACTGTTCTTTTGACGGCATCTTAGTACCAGCCTGTTGTGACCTCCTGTTATTCCTTAATCTAAGCATGTCTCGGAACCAGCAGCACAGAGCAAGGATAAAGAGGCAGGTAGTTTGTTGTGATAGAAAGGCCACTGGCATAGCATCAGGATAGACCTGAGTCCCAGACCTGACTCTGGGCCTTAGTAACTGATCGGGTCCTTCAGCAAATCACTGAGCTCTCTCAAACAGTTTCTTCTTCAACAAAATGTGTTCTGTTTATCCCCACTGAGTTATGAGTTTCAAATGTGACATTGTACATGAAAGTTTTCTACAAATCTGTGACATTAGTCTCATTTAAAACTGCTGTTCTTGATTCATTTTCCCTATTTATTTCCATATTTGACTGAAACAAACTTTTCTAGTGCTGCCACTGTCATTTTTTAGTTAATTGCTTTCTTTGTTCTCTCTCTCATCAATAATTCCCCCAATTCATCCAATGCTAATTTGACTGTTGCTAATCCATTCAACTTCTACCACCAGATAATAGTTTTCATAGCACACCAATTTCATCTCACTTCTTCCCTGGTTAAAGTCTTTGATAGCTTCCCATTTTCAAAGACTGTGGTCTCCAAATTGTGTATAAGACACCTCATTGTAACGTAGGGGGAAAAAATTGCACTGCATATTTGTATCAGTTTTTTATGCAAAACATAAGAAAGCAATTACTTCCTGATTTATCTCCCATGGAGTAAGAACATCGGAAGGTCAGCACAATCTAATACTCTGCCAACACCACTGTCTCTGTCTTTATTTACATTGCCTCAGGACCACAGGGGCCATGTCGATAGGAAGGGGGACTCATGGAGTCTTCATAAGGAAGTGGGGTCATCATGGAAGACTTTCCAGGAGAAATTTTAAAAGGACTCAGACAGGTACCCCAGTTTATTCCAGGGGCAGCCTTCCCTTAGCAGAGTTCCAGAGGAAGGCCTAAGTGCCTGAGAAATGGGTCAGTGTTTATTACATCACTCCTTTGCCCTAAAACCTTTCAGTAGCTTTCTATTATCTCAAGGATTAAGTTCAGATCTTTTAATGTGCATTCCAGACTCACCTTAATTTAGCCCAAACTACCATTTCCATCCCGTCTCAAGACTACCATCATCATTATTCCTCCTAAAGAAAACTTTCTCAATCAAAGGTTACGCATCCCATTATGACTACTTGGGCTTCCTTTCTCTCTCTCTCTTTTTAATTTTATTTTTTCTTTCAGTTTCATTGAGATATAACTGACATATAGCACTGTATCAATTTAGACTGTACAACATAATGATTAGACTTACATATATTGAGAAATGATCACCACAAATTTAGTTAATATACATTATATCATGGATACGAGAGAAAGCGAGCGAGAGAGAGAGACAGAGAAAGAGAAAAAGAGAAAGAAAAGAAAAAATGTTTTTTCTCTTGTCATGAGAACTTTTAAGATCTCTTATCTTAGCAATTTTCCTGTATACCATATAGCACTATTAACTACAGACACCATGTTGTACGTTACAGCCCCAATACTTATTTATCTTATAATTGGAAGTTTGTACCTTTGACCATCTTCATCCAAATTTCTACCCTCTACCCTTGCCTCTAGTAACACAAATCTGATCACATTTTCTGTGAGGGTTTTTTTAGATTCCACATATACGTGATATCATATAGCATTTGTCTTTGCCCAACTTATTTCACTTAGTATAATGCCCTCAAGATCCATCGTTTTGTTGCAAATGGCAGGATTTCCTTTCTTTTCTATGGCTGCATAGCATCCCATCGTATGTATGAGTATGTATGGATGTATACATAGACAACACTTTTTTTTTTTAATTAATTCATCTGTTGATGGACACAGGTTATTTCCATGTCTTGGCTATTGTAGGTAATGTTCCAGGGACTATGGGAGTGCAGATATCTCTTTGACCTAAGGGGACCACTCTCCTTCTTAGACTCTCCTTTGGATATATACCCAGAAGTGGAATTGTTAGATCTTACGGTAGTTCTGTTTTCAATTTTTTGAAAAATTTCCATACTGTTTCCCTTTTCTTTATTTTAGATTTTAACATGTCTACTCCTCATTCAAGGTCTACCTTCAGCCCTACCTCCAGGAAGTCTACCCTAACCTTTTGATCTGCAAGTTAGCTCTTTTCTCTGGACTTCTCAAAAATATGGCTGTGTAGCTCCTACCACTTAAATAAAAAGCTTTATAATCAATATACTTTATCATTCATACTAGGGTACATTAGAGTGAAATAAAGCAGTTTTAATAATTTTTCCAGGACATTAAGTGTAAGTCAGGACTGCTCTACGCAAGCCAGGACGGATGGCCCCTGGTTGTAATGCTTATTTTCATGTCTTCAAAGTCAGAACCACATGTTTTTAATTCTTGTATTAGCTGATACTTTATAATAAAAGTTTCATAAATATTGGTGAATGGTTTCATTGATTTGTGGAAATATTCAGAATCACCAAATTAGATTTATTTAGAATTCGATATCATTTCCATCATCAACATGTATATGCAAGAAATCAAGCTTGAAAAAAAGTATTGTCTTCTAATACAAGAAAGAACAAAACATTGAATCTTGCACAGAAAAAGTCCTCAAACAGCTATCCTACTCTCAAATCTTGCTCCAAACTTATCAAAAGGCTAAGAGATGTGAAAAGCTGGTAGGTAAGTGGAAACTTGAGTCATTGTTTGTTTAGTTTATGTGGAGTTCTCTTGATCTGAATGTATTTCCAGGGCAGTGTAGGGCAGTCGCACCTGGCCACATTGAGCCTTCACCTCAAGCCAATAGACACAGACACAGGATGCTGTGATTCTGTGCAGTGTAACCTTCTGTGTCTTCAACCCTTGGATTATTCAGTTGTGCCTGGTGTATACCATCCAAGCACTCTTTTCACTGTCATTTCTCAGGATATATTTCCAAACTCTAAATAAAGGAAATCTGGCCTGTTCTTCATGATGTTCCTTTACTGTTATTTTATACTGAATCAGATAAAGAAGCACGGCCTTTTCAGGCACTGCGATCTCTTCTTCAAGGCACCACTGCTTCCTGCAAGGCCCCGGTGGGTACGGACAGTGCTTCTAGTGGGCACCATGGTCCTTGAATCTCTTACCAAACACCACTATCTGCTCAGGGTACAGCTCCTAGATGCCAAAGCTGTTCCAGTGTGAAGTGCAGACAGAAACTTCTGCACCCTCACTAGATTACAGTCTGTTAGTGCAAAAGTTTTTTTCCTCCCTCCAACAAGGCACTCACATTCATTCCCCTGTGGACTCTGTCGTGAATTTATTACACATCTGGGCAGGATACAAAACTGGGATGAAAGTACCATAATTAGGAAACAAACCTCCTTTCTATCACCTAAGGATTTACTACAGAATCAAGCTCTTGAGGATGGATTAGTCCTGTGTCAGGTGGAATATCAAATAAAATACAAACATTTCATTGGACATATTTATACTAAAATATATTTGTTGTCTATATTTGTTGCCATTCAAATTTAACTGAATGTCATGTGTTTGTATTTGCTAATTCTAATAAAACTACTACCGAGGGCTCCACAATAGAAGCTGTCTTTTGGTGAGTCCAGCCAAGACTCAAGTCAAACATCTAAGTATATTTAGTTACACTAATGCAAGTGTTTGTTCAGTTTCCTTCATAGTAGATCACCTGATGTACAGGAAGCGGCAAAGAATATGAGGATGATATAGAAGAGTCACATTGGGAATAAAAATATGCCCTATGTTGGGAAGGAAATCACCTTTATTCTAGTGAAATAACTAACCCCTTAAAGTCTTCAGTAACTTGCCTGCCATCATTCACTATGTAGCAAAACGTAATACAGCTCCCAACTTGGAAGGAGCCCAAAGCTAGAAAAGTGTGTTAGACATGTAAGAGGGATACCAGGGGAGTGTCATCTCCTGGAAGGGGACAGATGAATGGAGGGAGAGAGCAACACTGTCAAATACTGTGGATTGGCCAAAGGAGGTGCGTGCCATGGGATTTAGCAATATGGAGCTCACTGGTGGCGTTAGTAGGAGTAGTTTTGGTGGAGTTACTGGAATGAAAGCACAAATGGAGTATGTTTGAAAGAAATTGAGAGGAGGGGAACTGGGGACAGAAATTGCATGTAGCTAGTTTGAGGAGTAGAGAAATGAAGTGAGAGCTGCAAAGAGAAGTGGGATCTGGAAAAGGGTTTCTTAAGCTGGTGAACAAAGCAAAATATAGGATGTTTATGTGGTGACAGACCGATCCCTTGAGGTGAGAGGGCTACTTGATGGAAGAGAAGGAGAGAGGAGAATTGCTGGAGCAATGGCCTTGAGTTGACAAGTGCAGATGACATTCACAGCTCACATGGAAGGGTTGGCCTCAGAAGCACTGATAGACTGTGCATGCATGTTGACAAGAGAGAATGCCAAGCACATGGGACAGGAGGAGATAAAACAGTGGGAATCTGTGGAAGTTCTCATCTGATGGCTTCTGTTTTTTTAGTGAAATAAAAAACAATGTCACTGGTAAAGACTGAGTACTAATACCTGGAATATGTCTTCTCTACAGTGCAAAGAAACAACCCTGGAACCATGAGCTGTCAACAGACCTATACATCGGTAGAATCCTTGCATCGTGTGCGCTGCCTGAGGCAAAGGAGTTAAACACACACGTATGGTGCCTCTAAAAGTGGGATCAGGACAAGATAGCTCATCATGAGAAACACTTCTACTCAGATAGCCACTCATTAACACTTCAAATCTTCTCACATTTTGTTAACTTGGACAAGAGTTCCAAGTAAGTTGGCTTCTGCTGGGGGAATTTTTTTAGGCCACAGTGCAGTGCGTTGTGTTTTCCCATATTAGAGAATTGCTGCTTCCTCAATTCTGATTGTTGATGAAGATGGAAATAATATCTGATCTCTGGTGCCTCTGAATGTTTCCATACACCGATTAACCCATCAACTGTCATTACCAAACTCCCAATACAAGCAAGGCCCTGCCTGATATGAGTAAGACACGAACTTCCTGACTTTGTATTACATAGGTAATAAGCACTAAAACATTTGTATCTAAATGGTGAATGAGAGAAAACATTTTCTAGGGGTTCAGAGGAAAGGCTATGTTCTGGGTGATTAGAGCAGGCTTCACAGAGGTAGGTCTTGAGGTACAGAAGCTGCTAAACTAAGGAAGAAAAGGGGAGCCATCCTGCAGAAAGCATTGGTGTAAGGAAGATTTGTTAAGGACAGGCTAAGGTACTCAATCACGGGGGAGGGAGTACGTCAACCTGGCAGTCTTCTTGAAAATGGTTGAGCCAAATCCTAGAGAGTCTTAAGGAATTTTGTCTTTAACCTTCAGACAAGTGAAAGTCAATTAAGGATTTTAGCAAAGTGCTGCCTCTCTAGTAGCTACAGTCCTCCTATAGCTCAGCATTCCTACAGAATGCTATTAGGGCAGGCTGTAGTTTGAAGAGTAGATGGTTTAGAAATATCACAATTATCTTTTTTTTTTGTTTTTTTTTTTGTTTTTTTTTTTGTTTGTTTGTTTGTTTTTTTTTGTTCCCTGAGTGGGGATCGAACCCAGGCCACGGCGGTGAGAGCGCTGAAGCCTAGCCACTAAACCACCAGGGAACCCCCATAATTATCATATTTTACATCTATGCATATGTAAGTGTACTCCTGTATTTTCTTTTGTTTCATTGCTTTGACCTATTTGTGCACTGGTGTTAAACTGTTTTAATCAATGTACCTTTGTAATGTAATTTTACATCTAGCAAGCGAGAACTTCTTGCTCTTTCCTTTTCAGATCTACTTTGGTGTTTTGAAGGGTAGGGTGAGGTGTTATTCACTATTCACATATGTTTATCTTTCCCAGGGGAACTATGTAATCATTTTGACAATTTGTAAACAATTCCTTTGGTATTTTGATTGATGTTATATTAAATATATAGATTAATTTGGTGAAAACTGGAACACTTGGAATATTAGATATTCTAATCCAGTATTATGGCATATCTCTTCACTTATCCAAGTTGTTTTTCTTAAAGCCTTTATTAACATTTTTTAGTTACTTCACATGTCTTACAAATTTTTTGAATTTATTCCTACATGTCATCTTCTTTTTTTAATTCTCGAGGTGAATGTGATTTATCCCATTATATTGTAAAGCTCATAGTTTTGAGTCAATAGGAAAACTATTTATTTTGGACATTTTCCTTTCATTAAAAATTTGTCTTCCCTTGGTTTTTTGACACTTCTCTATCCTGGAATTGCTCAGATCTCACCTAGAATAGCAGCATAGAGAGAGAGAGAGAGAGAGAGAGAGAGAGAGAGAGAGAGACAGAGAGAGAGAGAGAGACAGAGAGAGAGAGGGAAAAAAAAAAGCTTTGGGTTAAACTCATGCTTTGTCACTTAGTTCTGTACCTTAACGGTGTGACCTAGAACCAGTGGTGATGAGCATCAGTTTCTTCATCTATAAAATGGAGATCATAAGACTAACCTCATGGGTTTGTTGTGAGGATTAAATAGTATGTGCTAAGCATTCGCTAAGTTCCAGTCCCTTGCAAGATGCACATATAGATGCTCAATAAATGTTTGTTGAAGAAATAGTATTATCAACAGAGAGCCATAACCCCCTAGAAGTTAATCATCACTGGTTTTCCCTTGTGCTTTTTAAGAGAAGAAAATTCAATATTAGATGAAGGGTTACAAAGCAACTTTTGATCTAAAATCAGATGTAATGAATAAATAAGTTCAGAGTAATAGTAGGGAGGTTTACTGTGATAGAGATGGATGCATAGATAGCATGAATGAAGGGCACCCAGAAATTCTCTATTCATACATACTTCCCAACTCTTGGCCCAAAGCATTTGAAATGAAGGAGAGACCTTGCTGGAGGGTCAAATGGCATTATCCCCTCAAGATCCCTTTGAAAATACAATCACATTAGGACATTAATACTTTCATGTAAATTAGTTTTTCAAATCAATTTTTTTCTGTAAAGTTGAGACCCAGGGACCATGATACTTCTGGTATTTATGAAGGAAGAAGAACACACACACACACACACACACACACACACACACACACGGGACTCCAGAGATTAGTTGTGTTTGCATGAATTTTCCCCAGTTGTTACTCTGAGAAAGAGAATCCATTTTGCAAATGAAAAACTCTCATTTTCAGTCGAGGATACTTCCTATTAGTCAGTTATCATCGTGGCTTACACATCTATTGTAAGTTTGCTGAGTGTCCAGTAATTCTCTAGAGGCTAATCAGCCCTTAGCAAGTTTTTGAATTAGAGAATCTCAGGAACAAAGGGTGGAGAGGAAAGGCACGGCAGGCCCAGAGGTTGGGGGAAACAGCAACATCCTCTGCCTTACCACGCTAGTCACTGAGGACTATTGTCTGCTTGCTAAGGAAAGTGTCTTACAACAAATCTTGTTTGAGAACTGTCTTCCCATGGTCTAGACCAGTCAAGTGTAGCAGTGATTTTCTTGTTACCAACAGAGTTTTGGAGTCAGTTAGCCCTAAGGACCATCTTGAACCTTAGAACTTTAAAAATGGGGCTGTTCAAGCTTTCTATCTTGAACGGGAAGCAATTTTGCAAGATATTAGCCACAGCCAAGGAAACAGCAAGTTTTCCATTAGAGATACATCATTGTCCATGATCACATTTTATACTCTAAAGGAACAATTGCACACAATTCTCCAGGGACTCTTTTAGTGTCTTTCTCATTTTGCTGACATCAAAGAACAAAAATCTAAAGGCCTCTGTCTCCAATGTTGCTTTATTTCTGCTACCAGGGTCTCTTCCTGGCAAATTGCAAGTCACCCATCTATCCATCCCTCCAGTCATTCAGCAAGGCAGAACTGAGAACGCGCGTAAGAGTGTAGCTGCGTGCTAGGCAGTATGGGTGACAAAGGGTCAAGTACGATTCCTTGTCTCAAACTGTTTACATTTCCCACGGAAAGAGAAAACATGTCAGGACTCCATGCCTTTATTCCCTTTTACATAAAAATGTCTCTAAAGTATTGTTTTTACTTGCAGGTCGCAAGTAAAACTTACTGTTTCCTCAGCCTATTCTAATTGGGCTTCTGTCTCACCACTCCACTCGAAGTGCTCATCACTCCATATTTCCAAATTCAATGGTCACTCTTCTTATATTACTCAACTGTCCAGCAGCTGATGACTGCCTTGTATTAACCTTCTCCTCTCTTGCTTTCTATGATGCTACACCTTCCTGGTTTTCCTCACCACGTCACTACCCACTGCGTCTCAATCTTCTCAGCCAGTTTTGATTCTTTTGACAACCGACTAAATATGCCCCAGAGTTCTAGGCCTTCACCCCTTCTTTATGTTCACCTGCTCTGAGTTCTCGTCTACTCCCATGGCTTTAAGCACCATGCATATGCCAGTGACTCTTGGGTTATTTTCTTTGTCCCTTACCTTTCTACTGAGCTCCACTCACACGCAACCACCTGCTTGAAATCTCCACTGGCATGTCTAAGAGGCCTCTCAAACATAATTTGGCAAAACAGAGCGTGTGATTTTTATTCTCCTCTCCAACCTCCTTGTCATAATTCATGCTGCCTGTTTGTCAGTGCCTCGGGCACAAACCTAGGGATCCTTGTGATGTTCTTCCTTTTCTCTACTCCTGCATATGATCCATACACAAATTGTATTAGCTCTGCCTCCAAAATAGACCTTAAATACATACAAATTTTATTTATTTCCACTGCTACAATCCTTACCTAATCTTACTCTGGGCTACTGAAATATCCCCTAATTTATTTCATTCCTGCCTCTTTATAATCAATTCTCCATAATTATCTTTTTAAAATACAAATCAAATCTTTCACCCTAGCTTACAACTTCCAATAATTTTCAAATGTGGTTGGAATAAAATCTAGTTTCCTTGATGATTTATAAGGGACTCTGTTATCCTGCCACCTGTTTATAACTCGTGCGCATATCCCAGTTTTCTGTCCTTGCTCACTTCATTGCAGACACACACTGTCCTTCCTTATCTTCCTTAAATGAGCCAGATTTGCTCCCACCTCAGGGCATTTGCACTTACTATTCGCTCTAACTTTCTGTCCCCACATCTTTGCACACTTAGCTTCTTGGTTTCCTTCAGGTCTCAGTTCAAATGTAGTCACCTTGTCAGGGAGACCTTTTCTAACCATCCAAAATTAAGTAGGCTTCCTCCCCTTGCCTTGTCACAGTCTATAACCTTGTTCAATTCTAAGTTTACTTATTTGTTGTCTTCCTGTCCCTCTCTGTTTTGTCTTATTCACTGCTACTTCCTTAGTGTTTGGAATGGTGCCTTGCACATAAAAGGCTCTCAATCAATATTTGCTGAGCAAATGAGTGAAAGACCCTTCAGCTGGTCCCTACTGCACCTAGGATAGTGTCCAGGGTACCTCACAGGATGTACGGGCTGATCCCTAGTTCCTTAACTAGCCTTATCTTTCACTCCCCAGATAACCTCTGAATGCTTCTTGGCTTTGACCATGTGCTGTCACGATTTCCCACGTCCAGGCTTTTGCGTCTGATGTTCTCTTTCACTGGACATTCTTCCTCCGCTGGATCCATCTTAGCCTGGCGTATTTTGACTTACCTTTTAAGTCTTAGCTTGGACTCTGTCTCCTCTGTGGTGGTGGTTGGTAATCTTGTCCAACTGCTTCTTGTTCACACCGGAAAGCTTGGAGTCCTCATTTTGAAAGGTCAAAGGTCTCCTTGTCTTCTTGGAATGGGATGTTTTCATCAGTGGCCATAACAAGAAAAACTTTGGTGATTTTGACTAAGACAATGGCATGACAATTCTTAATGAAGGCTTGTTTTAAATAGTCTATTACCATGGCAATTAGTAAATAGTTGTAGTGACTAATGTAGTAATAAAAATCTAAAAGCTTAGGTTAAGCAAGGTGTTTCCTATGCAAACTGATGGCTCTTACCCCTGTGCCCTTGGGCCCCTCAGATCCTCACTACATGGCATCTAGGGAGAACAGTGTTCCGGAAACGGCCTCTAATCACCGAAGTTCGAGAGCACATTTCTAAGTCAAAGTCACACATGTGATTAATTTAAACTGGGCAATATCCTTGAACTTGAGAATGAGAATATGTCATTTGTAAAACATTCCTTTCTTCAGGGCAGACAACTGAGGAGGAAAAAACAAGCACATTATCATGTATTTCAGTTCACTTTGATCTTACAAGTATCTTGCCTAAACCTCCAGACTGGGTGAAGTTTCCTCTGCTTTGTGCATTAATACTTCTCCTATCACAAAACTTACTACATTCTGATTATTTTCTTAGTTGTCAGCAAATAAAACCTCACTATAGTCATATGGATTGTATTAATAATCTACTTAAAAGCAACAATCGTATTCTGACTTGGCATTTAATAAATATTTGTTGAATGGATGTATGGGTTACTGAATGAAAATTAAAAGTAAACAAGTCAGCATGGAGTATCATAAGATCATCTGTGAGTGACTGTGAATTACAGTCAGAAGGAGGCCTGAAGTTCAGGACAGGTGCTGAAGCAGTCAAGGGAGGCTTTGTAGGAGGTGAGTATTATTTTGCATACAGACATCATTATTGATTTCTAGAGTTACACTTTTAATTCATAAGCACAAATAAAAGAATTAAAAACAATTATATAGATATGGAATTAGTACTACCCAATGTAATGTGTATTTTTATTTCCCCCCTCACAAATTTGGGCAAAAAAATGCACATTATACATGGCGAAATATAGTATTTAAAGGAGAAGAACAGCAGCCAGCACTGGTGATACAACATGTTAGAGAAGTGATAATCCAAAAGTTCTTTCCTTAAAAGAGTAAACGTGCTTGACGTCCTGGTGGTCTTTGTGGACTCCTCTTCTTACAGTCTTTATAGGCACCAAATCTCAATGTCCTTCATCAATTCTAAATCAAGACTCTATAATCCCTAAGATTAGGTGTTTCTTTTCTAGGTACATTAATGCTTAAGGCATAGAGAAGTGAAATAGATTAGCTGGTCCCATATGAGTACAAGCAGGGCTAAACTGCCAGAGAACTCAAATCCCTCTATGTAGTAGCAGACTGAAAAACACAGACCTATTTCTGGCCTTAGATCTGGATAGACACTGCAAACGAATTCTACAGCATTTATGAAACAACTATTTTAGCAGTGCGGACAGTGTCAACCAATCATAGACAGTCTAGTCCGCTGGCTTGGGTCTACTTATAATAACTTGTAAAACTGTCCCTAAAAGTCACCTAGGAGTCTAGTTTATAATAACAGTGCCTTGTGACTTAGTTACTAAGTGCCTACATTTAAGATTTCTGAAGGAAATTTTCAAGTTGTTTATGACATGAGCCAGAGCATATTTGTTTCTGGTCAGTACTCTGGGCATTCAATGGAATTTGAGAGTCACTGTTGTTACTTTGTCTACCTAGGTAGATCATCCACATGACTCCAACACCCAAAGTAGGCCTTCTTTATCCAAGCAACAAAGTATCCTTGGATTAAATATTCAAGACATGACTTAGTACTCATCTAATTGATATCCTGACACAAAGGCCTCACCAGTGCTGAGAAATGAAATAAGGAAATGCACAATGCACAGTTAGGTGCCAATCCATTTGATATGGGCCAAGCAAGGCAGCCCTCTCCCCACCTCACTATAAATTTCTCTTCCCTGATTTTTTAGCTCTCAATTTCACCTTTTTCCTAGTCCAAAGCTTAACTCACTGTCATTGCCAAGGTTTCCAGGCAGGGCAGGTTTCGGCGGTGGTACACCCAATTGAAAAAACACATGTGGAGCCGACATGGGGGACCATAAGCACACCAGCAAGCAAGCTACTTTATTGCGCACCTGGGACCATACATACGTATTCAAACAGAAGTGGCATCGTGCCGCATCTGCCTAGTAGCAATTGTTTAGGTTTTCATGGTCACATAAGGCGGTACATGCACAGTAACTGTCAGCCCCTGGAATTCCTCAACCCCAGACAGGGACTGATTATACCAAGGTCAAGCCTGGGCAGCGGGCCTGGATTTAACCCTTTACAGTAGGCTTAGCTTTAACCCTCTGGGGACTGACACTCACCCTCTCAGTTCTCCTTTAGCTCCAGCTTAAACAATAGATTGCTCCAAGCTTGAATCATGGAACGTCTACATCCTGCCTCCTCCTTTAGACAATTATCGCAAAACTTAAACAACAGGCTTTTAGCCTGTATCTCCCAGATATCCGTTGCCCCCGTTTGAACTAATCATTCAGAGAAAAACTTGTAACTTGTGTTTGCTGATCGTATTCCTAAAATGTCCAGTCTCCAGCCTTGGTCAGTCATCCTAAAGTTTATTATGTGTGATGATAAAACTCTACTTAGTTGGGGTTGCTAGACTTTAGCTAATTATCCTAGTGGAAGTGAACCTATGCTTGCCAATTGGATCATCCCTAGGCCATTCCTAGATAGACAGTGATGCCTGGGTGGCCTGGAGCCCAAAGTCAGCAGGATGCAAACTCCACTGGTGGCTTTGAGGCCTGCTTTTCAGGCCAAATGTTTGAATCTATTAACTAGAGCTGGTTCTCTTTATCTAGGGACCACTGGAATGCAGATATCACCTGGCAAGACTTCCAGCCCATCTCCACCAAAGGAGTCAACATGGCGGATCTTGAGCCCCCTTCCCCTTTTGGATCAGATAGGGTGAGGACTCCGTGGATTCCCAATAGGTAGGGACAATGACCATCTTCAGCAGGAAGCAGATACAGAAGATGAGACCTCTAGCCCCTCAGCTTCCCATAGAGATTTGTGGGGATCATGTCTCTCAAGAGACTGTGAGGAAGACAGATAGAACAGGGGGATCTTGGGACCCCTCCCATGAGACTCGCCCTGCTGAAACAGTCGCCACCCCGACACCACCCTCTCACTAGTGATCCCTGCCCCAGGGTAGGCAGCCACAGGAGGAAGTTCCAGGCAAATACAGGGAAGTTAGAGGACACAAGAAGCCCATCAGTTTGGGCCAGTTCCTAACGCCTGTGCAGTGAGAGTTACAATGACCTTCATCTCACCTGGGCCTAATTATACCATCATTGTAATGTCATACATATGCCCGGAAGTTCATTAATATCATTACAACAGACTGAACTCTGGGAAAGGACACGCGCAGTCAGAAGGCGTTATGTAATAGGCCCCATGGCAGTCAGACTTGTCAATCAAGAGGCCCCACACCCAGATGGGCGTAACCCTTACAGCCAAAGGAAATGAAAGTACCAAAGCATCATGAATCGGGGCTCCTGAGCCATTTTCCTGCTCGAACCCGCTCCTACCTCTTTGGAGTGTACTTTCTCTCCAATGAACTATCTCTTTGTTTCACCACTATACTTTTGTGTGTGTCTTGTTCAATTCTTTGCTTGAGATACCAAGAACCTGAACACCATGCCGACGAGGGCACCCCATTTTACGGTAACACATTGACTTCCTGGAGATCACCCTCTTCCTATCTTCCCTTCCTGTTGTGTAGCCAGTTTCACTTCTGGTGGAAAAGCCATGGACTCCTTTGCTCTTAGTATAAATGTCTATTAAGAAGTCATTTGGGAGTTCCCTGATGGTGTAGTGGCTTAAGGCTTCGGCACTGGCGCTGTCAGCACTGCGATCTGGGTTCGATTCCCAGTCAGGGAGCTACCCACATACCAAAAAGCAAAACAAACAAACAAACAAACAAACAAAAAAGAAGTCATTTATGTGTATATTGGAAAAAAAATCACTAATATCCTATCTCTAGAGTTGTGTAGTGTGACTGCTTGGCGTAATTGTAGGTGAGGAAGCCAACCCAACTTTGTAACAGCAGAGAAATGGCTATGAAATCCCCTATTTAAGTGCATTTCCAACAAGCTTTGTTTAATCTATGGGACACTGAAGTCCTGGGAAGTCAGAGCCATTTTTACTGTTCATAGCCATCATTAGGATCCAGATTCCATCAGGTTATTGTGACTGTCAATAAGTCTCAAAGGGGAAAGTTTATAAGACTGCAGCCTGAGACATATGAGTAAGAGGCCATGCTTCTTATCTTCTTACCTCCTGCTTCTTATCTTCTGCCTTGGAATGCAACTCATTTCCAATTGCCTTTTCCCAGCTACTCAGGGAATGGACGCACAGGTAGCCTAAGAAGGTGAGGCTGGAGGACCAGACACAAGTTTGCTATAGAACCAGCTGTCTTCTGAGCAGCTTGTCCAGCCTACGCCCAGATATCTGCAACATTTTCAGGAAAGAGCTCACTCTGTCACCTCTTTCTGGATTAGCTTTCCATTGCTTCAGTAATAAATCACCACAAATTTAGTAGCTTACAACACAAATTTATTATCTTACATTTCTGTAGATCAGAAGCCTGACCCAGGAGGTCTCACCTGGCTAACATCAAGGAGTCGCAGAGCTGTGTTCCCTTCTGAAGGCTCTGGGGGAAGAGCCATTCCCTTGCTCATTTGAATTTGCTGGCAGAACTCAATTCCTTGTGGTTTTACCATTAAGGTTCCTGCTTTCATGCTTGCTATTGGCTGAGGGGTTTTCCCAGTTTCTCAAGCCACTTAACATGCCTTGACTTGTGGCCTCCTTCCTCCATCTTCAAGCCAGCACTAGTGGGTAAACTCACCTTCTCACATCAAATCTCTTCTTTCTCCTCTGTCTCATCTCTTTATTAACCTAGCCAGGAAACATTTCCTTCTTTTAATGTCTCATGTGATTAAACTGGGCCCTTTATATCTCAGACAATCTTGCAGGCTCAAGGTCTGTACCCTGAATCACATCAGCAAAGTCCCTTTTGCCATGTAATATAACATACATCTATGTTACAAATTCTGGGGATTAGAGCTGGGTGTTTTGTTTGTTTTGTTTTGTTTTCTTTGCGGGGGGCCTCCATTACTCTGCCTACTACATTAGCTAAAGGTAAGAATTTGTTTAACAAACTTTCTTTTAGTGCCTATGTCAGTCCCCAGAGGGTTAAAGCTAAGCCCACTGTAAAGGGTTAAATCCAGGCCCGCCGCCCAGGCTTCACCTTGGTATAACCAGTCCCTGTCTGGGGCTGAGGAATTCCTGGGGCTGACAGTTACTGCGCATGTACCGCCTTATGTGACCATGAAAACCTAAACAATTGCTACTGGGCAGATGCGGCACGATGCCACTTTTGTTTGAATACGTATATACAGTCCCAGGTGCGCAGTAAAGTAGCTTGCTTGCTGGTGTGTTTATGGTCCCCTATGTCGGCTCCGCGTGTGTTTTTTCAATTGGGTGTACCGCCGCCAAAACCTGCCCTGTCTGGAAACCTTGGCAATGACGTTTGGCGTAGTCCGCAGGATGAGGTGAGTACTACCCCCAGCGCCTCTGAGGGTCCCCGGGTGGAAGAAATGTGGCCTCCCACCTCCCTATGGCACCCAGTGGCCACGTATCTGGCCACATGGACAGCCCCAGAAGACTGGGATGAGATCAGGCCAACACCTGAGGATATGCAAACTCACACGTGAACTGGGATGGTATCACCATGTTGTGGACTTGGCAAATGCCTTTTTCTCCATGGATATAGTGCCGGAGAGTCAAGAGCAGTTCGCCTTCACGTGGGAAGGACAACAATGGACTTTCCTGGTGCTTCCCCAGGGATATCTGCACAGTCCCACCCTGTGCCACGGCCTGGTGGCTCAGGACTTGGCCACCTGGCGGAAGCCAGCAGGGGTGCATCTGCTCCATTACATTGATGACATAATGCTAACCTCTGATTCTCTTACAGAGCTCGAGACTGCGGCCACCAGTCTACGAGAAGCCCCCGAAACCTGGGGGTGGGCCGTCAATGAAGACAAGGTCCAGGGGCCTGGGTTGTCTGTCAAATTCTTGGGAGTTGTCTGGTCAGTAAGACTAAGGTTATGCCGGAGGCAGTCATAGATAAGATACAGGCATATCCCCGGCCGACAACAGTGAAGCAATTGCAGGCCTATTTGGGTTTGTTGGGCTATTGGAGGGTGTTTATTCCTCATTTAGCCACTTTAACGCGCCCCTTGCATCACCTGATATGGTGAGGGACTACTTGGGATTGGACCCCAGAGATAGAGAAGTCATTTCGAGCCACCAAGCAGGCAGTGGCTCAAGCCCAAATCCTACGGTGGTTGACACCACCCTACCGTTCCTTTTAACGGTGTCAGTGGATGACAATGGGTTTGGATGGGGCTTGTGGCAGAAACACGGGACTCGTAAAGTGCCCATTGGTTTCTGGTCTCAATTGTGGAAAGGGGTGGAAGCCCGCTATTCCCTTATAGAGAAACAGCTAGCTGCTATTTATGCTGCCCTTTTGGCCTGTGAGGCCATAACAGGTCCTAATCCTGTAACCATCCAATCACGGTATCCGGTAGAGGGCTGGTTACAGTCTTGGTTACAGACGCCACGCACAGGGGTAGCTCAAACCCCTACCTTGACCAAATGGGGGGCCCTATTTGGAACAGAGGGCCCGCTTCTCATCCAGCCCTTTATCAGATCAATTGCATGCCTTGCTAGGACCCATAGAATTTCAGGTAGAAGAGCCATCCCCACCGATGGACACTGAAATGTCCATGGACAGCCCCTATTTAGAGGGGCAAGCCCCTATCCCGGCAGATGCCTGGTGTACAGATGGCTCCTGCCGGGGGCAACCGCCTACATGGGCAGCTGTGGCAATACAGCCCTTTACAGATGGATTCTGGTATGAGACAGGGACTGGGCAATCCAGTCAGGGGGCTGAATTGAGGGCTATGTGGTTAGTGTTGATGAATGAACCAGGCCCTGTGCATGTCTGTACGGACAGTTGGGCAGTGTACAAAGGTTTAACACTCTGGCTCCCCCGCTGGGCAGCCCAAGATTGGTTGATAGGGCGCCGTCCTTTGTAGGGGAGGGCTCTTTGGCAGGACTTGTATAAACGGGGTCTTCAGGAGGGGGCCACCATTTACCATGTTCCAGGACATAATCCTTTAAAGGCGCCTGGAAATGATGCTGCTGATGCTCTTGCTCAAGTGAGGGCAAGCCAGTTACTGCCCTACCAGGGAGAGCCAGGTCCCTGGCTACACCGCAAGCTGGGACATGTTGGA
>PVJL010010773.1:0-46951 GCA_004026885.1 Lyroderma lyra
GACACACTGCCGTGACACGCGGGGAGCGTGTTCATGCACACTGAGCTGAGACCAGCCCCAGCATTGCTTTCGGGGACCAAACAGAATGAGTCAGCTCCTGTGTCCCCTCCCTGGCCCTCCAGAGAGGTAAGGGCAGTGACAGTGACATTCCCCGCCAATGGTGCTGAGCTGCACTGAAAATGCTGGTTTTCCGATGAGCAGCAGAGTTACGGCGGAGACTGGGGAGGTGGCAGGGCCACCCGTTGTCCCCACAGAGAGCGGACTGTGTTCGCGCTTTGCAGTTCATTCCCAGCGGATTAGGGACAGAGTGTGAAGTCCGTCACCAGAGGGAGTTGTAGATACGACAGGATCTTTGGCTGCAAAGCAACATTGTAGCAGCTTGTTCTGGGGAAGCTTTGCCTCTTCACACCCCACGTGCCCCCCGAGCACCCTGCCCTTGCAGGTAGGACGCCTAGAGGTCAAGGGACTTTTTTTTTTTTCCACATCAGGCTAATGACAACCTTCTGCAGCTGGTGTCTGCAAGGTCACGGGCTCTCTAAAAGCCTGCGGTGACTTCGAAAGCCTCACGCACACTTACTCACAGCTGTGACACCCCCGATGAAGAAGAGAAGCCAAAAGTGAGAGGCGGCGGTGCCCCGCCCCCTCACGCTGCTGATGCATGAACGTCAGAGACTTGGGCACAATAAACGAGCTGCTGCTGGCACCAGAATTTATTTATTCTGAAGATGTCTTGGTTTCCTACGCCGAGTAAATATTACAGCCTGTACGGAGGCTGAGAACTTCACCTCCAAGAAACACATCTCCCAGCTGGGCAGGGCCGTCTGTGTGGACCCGAGGGAGATAAAGCCACTCTGGCGGGTGATGCGGGAAAGTTTTGCAGACAGGACAAGGGACAGGAAGAAATGAAACAAAACGAAGCCTTGGGTTGGGTACCAGGGCAGCGGCTCTGAGTTTGGGACATGCCACCCTTGTCTGGGCTCTGGCTCTGCTCCCCAAAGGACCCCTCTGTATCATTTTTGCACGTTTCTGTGTCTGTGGTTATTTCCCAATGAGGGGTTCACAACAAACACCAACGAACGTCGGCATTGCTGCTGACGCAACGACCAGTGGGGACAGTATCTGACGTCCCACCTCCTCTCCAGAGGTGTGTGTTCAGGGAGGAGCCCCTGCACCTGAGCGGGGAGCAACACCAAAGCCACCTGGGAGAGGTGGCCAAGGTCACTTCAGGAGCTGCCCCAGCCACCAGCCCCGCCCCACCCCAGCCCTTCCTCCACTCTCACCGCCCAGAACTGCTTCCCCTCCAAATGCTCCTCAGATCACCTCACCCCACACCCTCGACCCCCTCTAAGGGAACCCCACCCTCCGGTGGACAGGGCTTGCTTTATGCACAGGGCCAGCGGGCTGAGCCCAGGGTGGTTGAGGCCTTGAAGGCCGGCAGTCCACGGTGGGCCACCCCCCAGTGGTGCAACTGCTCCTGTCAGTGGCTCGTGTCAACTTGCTGTTCACAGAGGCTGCACCCCCGGAGCCCCCCACCTTCCCCACACCAGTGAGACACCCCATTTGCAGGGGCAGGAGCACCCTGCTCTCTACCCGCCCGGAGAAGGCCCAGCAGTTGTCACTTGGGTCTTTCCTGGTTTTAAGCCCAAGACTGTGTGAATGCCACGTGCACCATTGTGCGTGCGTGGGTGCGGTCGGCCAGGTCGATGGCCGGGGGGAGGAGGAGGCCAGGGCGAGACGCAGGCAGACACCGTCTGGACCCCAGTCCCTCGTTGCTCGTTAGAGGGGGGTGAGCTTCAGGGTGAGAGCACGTCCGAACCTGGAAGCCGGCAGCTCGGGGTGTGACCCGCCCTGCAGCTTGCGCCGGGGGAGAGGGGAGGAGCCCGGGATTCAGGCACTCACCCTGACACAGGCCAGGCAGGTGGAAGCAGTTATGTTTGTTAAGAGAAAGACCAGGGCACCGGAAGTCACTGGGAGGCCCTGGAAGACGCCGGGAATGAAAACCAGATTCCGCGGAGGCAGCGATGGGGGAGCATGGACTGGTGGCCACGTCGTCACAGAGCCTGGGCCAGTACGTGTGCGAGTGTGTATGAGTGTGCACGCAGGTGTGTGTGCGAGCGTGTGAGCATGTGCACGTGTGCAAGTGTGCGCGTGTGTGTGAGCATGTGCAAGAGCGTGTGCGAGTGTGCATGTGTGTGAGTGTGCGCGTGCGTGTGCATGTATGCGTGTGAGTGTGAGCACGCATGTGCACAAGTGCACGTGCGTGTGAGTGTGTGCGTGCGTGTGCATGTGCGTGCATGTGCACGCATGTATGTATGTGAGTGTGCGCACATGTGCAGGAGCACAGGTGTGCATGTGTGTGTGAGTGTGTTTGTGTGCATGTGTGCATGTGCGTGTGTGTGCATGTATGTATGTGAGTGTGCACACATGTGCAGGAGCACAGGTGTGCACGTGCATGTATGTGTGAGTGTGTGTGCACATGTGCAAGAGCCCATGTGTGCACATGCGTGTGAGTGTGTGCACGTGTGTGCATGTATGTGTGCACGTGCACATTTTGAAAGGCAGGAGAATATGAGGCTCAGACAGCCAACCATCTTGCTCAAGGTGACACAAGCCTGCTCCCAGCACATTGTCACCATTGCCTGGTGCCGGCTGCCAGCTGCCAGTCTGCAGTCCACAGCTGGCTGGGACCTGCAGAGACAGAACTTCACTGTGGAGGCAAAAACGAGAAGCCCTGACGGTGTGGTTCGGCCGGGCACGTGTGATTTTTTTCCCCCAACGCTTGTGAAACAATCCCTCTCAGCTGTCCCAGCACCTGGACTCTGTCCCCTCAGGGAGTGCTGGGGACCGGCAGCCTTTCACATGGGGCGCTGCACCTGACCCGCAGTCCCGGGGGCTGAGAACTGCGGCCGAGGGAGGGGCCGTGGGGACGTGTGTCTGAACACTGGCTCAGCCCCCTCCACGCGCCGTGCCCTCGGAGGCCGGCCCCTGAGCAAAATGGGAGTGTCGGCTGAACCGGGACCCACAGGTCCAGCCCCGAGGTTCTGGAGTCCAAACACCCTGGGTCTGCACCCCAGCTCTGCGCACCGGCGGCCGACCTCGGGGGGGACCCCTTCCCCTCCGAGTCCCCGACGGCGTCCTCACTGCCACCCTGCCGTCGATGCAATTCGTACCTGCAGTTTACGGAGGGATCGAGCAGCTCACCTGAGGCTACACGGCGGGTCCGGGTCTGTTTGAAAACGTGTAGAAGCCAGAGTTTAATTTTGTCACATTCCGTCTGCACTCCACAACGAGAGAGACAGCCCTGGTTCCATTCCTGCTCGCAGCTGGGGACCGTGACAGGACCGTCGGGGTTGGGGTGAGGGGTGGCACACGTCAGGGCTTGAAAACCGCCAAGTGCCGCCAGTGACGGGGTCACTGAAATGCGGGCAGCTGCCGACGTGGCCAACGTAGAAAAGTGAGTCACAGAGAGGTTAGGAAACCCGCTTGGCCTCACACAGCTCAGGGCCGGTGGCGATGGGACCACGGCCCTGGTGACCCTGAACGCTTCAATGCTGAGCAGTCTGGGACTCAGTGACCACGGAGGACACAGGCGCGGTCATCGGGGGCCTCGGATGTACCATGACAGTGGACAGAACCCCATTCCGGTACCGGGATCGGGGCAGCCCCCAGCTTTGGGTGAGGAGCTGAGGTGGGTGGGGGCTGCCCAGTGAGGGTCCCGGATGGGGCCGCACCCTAAGGATGGCACCTGACCTTGTGTCCTGCGGGGAGCCTGTGCACACCTCCCGTCCTGACCGTCCTTACGGGGTACCCACGAGGCCACCCTCACCCAGCTCTAGAGGAGTCAGAAATGCCATCCTGTCCAGGGGGCCGTCCCTCGCTGTCCCCCAGACTCTGCAGGACGAAGTGCAGACACAACTTCTTTTCCTTTAGCTCGTCAGCTTCCTGGGTGTGAGTGTATTTTACATGGGGGTGGACACTGCTGCTCCAGGCCTGGTGGCTCCTGCTGGTCCCTGACACCCTGCTCCCCAGACAGCCTGCTGCGAGGGGCTAGCAGCGTCAGCAGGAAGGAAGCCGTGGCCACCAGGCGTCCCGGTGGGCCGGGGGTGGGGGGCTCCCTGGTGCAGAGCTGCTGGGCGGGGGACACAGGTGCAGGGAGGCCCGGGGGGCAGGAGGTCTGGGCCCTTTCATGCCCCTTTTGTGTCCAGCTGACTTCTAGAAAGGTGCCTCACGGGGCCTGGTCTCCGTGAACGTCTCCGTCCGCCTGCTGGTACGTCCTCGATGCCGACACGTCAGCAGAACCCTAAAACAGCTGCCTAAGGAGAGCATCAAACGCGGGGTACGCGGTCCGGAGCCTGGCACGAGGGACGCGCCCTTCTTACTCTGCCTTAGAGCCGCCTGCGGCCACTCCCGTCCCGTCCTTCGCCAGCGCTGACCTGGAAAGAGAGTCCTGGGTCACCTGGGCCAACGGGATGCCGGTCCCCAGGGCCACCACCCCCTGTCCCGGCAGCTCTGGGTCTGCAGGGTTCCCGTGTGCTCACCGTCGCCCGGAGCTTCTCCGTGAGTCGTCTCCGGGTTGGGCGCGTTTTGCAGGCTCGGGGAAGCCGTGGTTTTTCTGGGCGTCGCCTGGATCGGTCAGGGACCCCCCGAGGACAGCCCTTGGCCGCGTCAGGAACGGCACTGCCCTTGTGCCCTCGCTCGTCTGTGTCCGTGTCCCAGCCATCCAGGGCTGGAGCTCAGCTGTGCCCCTGTCACACGCCAGGGTCCAGGCTGCAATGTCTGGGGCCGGCTCTGAGACCCCCCGTTTGTAACCGGCCATCGGCTGACCTGCGATGCTGGTCCCTGGACCGCACTTTGAGAACCGTTCTGCACCGGGCCCTAGGGGACCCCCACCCCGTCTTCCCCCGAGGGCATGCGAGGCTGCACCCACAGCTCCTTAAACCAACGTGGACACAGGGCCTGGGACTCAGTGCCTCCGCCCTCCCTGCCCCTCCCCGGAGCCCAGCGGGGCTGCAACGCCGGCCGGCTAAGCTGCACTCTGACCCCCAGCTCGCGGCCCTGGACCCTCGCCCTCTGGTCACCCGCAAGCACAGCTGCGTCACCTTTGTACAGGGCCCCACCCAACCTCAGCACCCAAACGGCTCCGCTGCGTGAACAGGGACGGCGTGGGCGGGCTCTGAGCTGGCCGGGCCGCTCCTGGCCCTCGCCTGGGTGACGATGGCACACAGCCGTGGGCCTGGCTGACCTCTCCCCACCGGACGCCAGCAGGCCGTCCCCCTGTCTGTCTGTGAGATCTGAGTTGCCCGCATGCCCAGGGCTTTGAACCCCGAACCCGAGGAACGCAACCAGCCGATCGGGCTGGCGGGTGGGACTCCGTCCAGGTGGGCCCCTCCGAACCCTGCCCGTGGGCGAGGGCCAGGAACGCTCTGACCACAGGGTCACCTGGGGGTGTCCCCACCTCTGCCGCAGACATCCCACGCCCGCCCTTCAGGCTGCTGTGCGTCTGGGCGTTCCCGGCTCTCAGCTGAGCCCGCACGCATGCACGGGGCGGGGGGGGGGGTGGCGGAGGGTTCCAGAGCCTGTAGGTGGTCCCTCCCCAGTGGGCTGGTGATTGCTTCCCGGATTCCAGAGGCTCATTATGTGACACGCAAGCCGGAAGCCTGGGGGGGGGGTCCCCGGCTCAGCTGTCAGCAGGGGTGGGGGTTGTCTCGGGCTGGTCTGGGGCGCACAGGACGGGGCCCCCGGGGCCGGGAAGGTCTGTTTGTGTGCAGCCCCTCCCCCCGCCTCCGCTGTGGCCCTGTCCCCTGAGGGCGCCTGCCTGACGTGGGCCTGACCCTCCCACTGTGGGGCGGGGGCCGTGCAAGGGGGATTCGTCAGCTTGTCCACCGTGTGGGCATTGAACCTGGGCGGGCCTGGACATCCCATTCTCACCACCGCTTACAGGCCCAGGTGAGGGCCGCGAGGAGCTGTCACCTGCGAGGCCTGCGGCGCGCGAGGAGTGGGCGCTCCAGCGGCCGGAGGTTCGGTCACCAAGGCCCCCGGCCTGCTCTCTGGGCCTAGGACACCAGCGGCCACCCTACCGGGCTGACCCTGACACGTGCCACCACGGGCAGAGATGGCAAAGTGCACGTCCCCGGAGAGGTGGGTCCCGCCCAGCAAGGGTGCCAGGGTGGCCTCCCGGAGGCCCGGAGGGAGGGAGGGAGCTGCCGGCCCCGGCAGTGGGTGCGGAAATCACCGGAAACCCGGACAGGCGGGACGCGTCTGGGGACCGGCAGCGGGTCCCCCTTGGAACTTGGGGCGTGCTGCTGAACCTCTCCGGGCTGCACGGCCCTGTGTGCAGTGGGGACAAGGCAGAGGGCACAGAGAGGGGCAGCGAACAGGACGTCCGGCACCAAACGGGCCGGGGAGGGGACTGGAGAACTCGGTGGGAGCTGGTTCCAGCAGGGTGACCAGGGGAGGCCTCCCCGACGAGGTGACCGGCTCAGAGAGGCCTGGCGGAGGGGAGGGTCCAGCCGCGTGGACGTCCAGGGAGGAGCTGCCCGGTCGGCCGGAGCAGCGCCTGCAAAGGCCCCGGGGTGGCCCGAGCTGGGGGTGCCCAGGGCCGTGCGTGGAAACCGGGTCCGGAAGGACGTACGAAGCCAGTCCCCCTCCCGCCGGCTTCGTGGGCTCTGAGGCGGGCAGGGTGCCCGGTGGCCCTGGGGACCGTGGTGGCTGCGCTGAGCCCCGTCCGGACACACGGGCTGCGGGACTCCCAGACGCTCCGGCCTCTGACCTGCAGGACTTGGGGCGTGTCGGGGGGTGGGGCCCAGCACCAAGCCGCCCCCCTGACTGCAGCAGGGAGTCTGCTGTGCCCACGACCACGCGCGGCCCTGCTGGGTCCCCAGTGAGGTGACAGCACAGGGTGGGCGCCTTCTCTGGGCCCTTCCGGTCGCCCACACTTCCGCTGGCCCCTGACCCTCCCCGCCTTCCCGCAGCCGAAGGGGGGGGAAGAGATGACACAGCAGGGCCCCGAGGACAAAGCAGCCGTTTTAGCTCCTGAGTCACCAACGGGGGCCCGGGGGGGGAGGGGGGCCTCAGCTCCTGTGGGGAGCACAGGAAATGGGGTGCAGGGGGGCCCGCAGGGGGTGCTGTCCAGGCTCACGGGGCCTGAGTCCAGCGTGACACCAGCATGGCCCTGGGGTCCCGTGTGCTCAAGAATGGCCTGGGTGTGGACCCCGGGGGTCCTGGGAACCCCATGGGAATGGGGGCGAGGTCAAGCCCCATCTGGACAGGACCCCACGCGAGCACTGGTGCTGCCCTCTCCACGGCGGCTCGACTGTGGCTGAGACCCGGCGGCCTTGGGGGTGACGCCCGCGAGGGTGCCCTCAAGGGCCAGGTCCCGGGCTGCTCCCCCACCCCAGGAACCTCCCCAGAGCCTGGGCTCACTCCCCAGGGGGCAGGGAGGGGACTCCCAAAGGGACCGAGGTTAAACTTCGGCCACAACAGGGCTCACCAGTGACGGTCAGTGCCGACAGCGGTGAGGGACGCGTTTGTGCTCTGGGGACCGCCAAGGCACGCCCCCCCGGCTGGTCACCCGGCTTCCTGGGCTTCATCCAGGGCTCCCCAGGGACCGAGGGCGCGGGAGGCTCCCCAGGGCGCGGCCGGAGACACTGACCACCGGCCCCACCCGGACTGGAAACAGTGACCCGCACTCGGGTCACTAATGCAAACCACGTGTGGCTCCGCGGAGCCCGGATGTGAGTCACGGGACATTCCAGCTGCCCGTGCGGGGAGGCCACCGTGGTGGGCCTGGCGGGGACGCTGGGCGGAGCCACAGTCTCGGTGCCCTACACGTGGGTGCCGGGGACGCCCACTGGACGGCGTCTGCCAGCCTCCGGGACACGCAAGGTGGCGGCCAAGAACCCTGGAAGGAAGCTTCCGGCGTTGTCCCCCGGCGGCAGGACAGGGTGCGCCCCTGGGGACGCCCGAGCACAGTCCTGCCTCTGCTGCCCGCGGCCCCTGACTCCCGGCCACCCTGCCCCAGGCCCTTTGCCCGTGCGGGTCCCGGGGCCGAGGGTTCTGCCCTCACAACTGGCCCCGTCACCCTCTCAGAGCTCCCGGCTCCGCCGTCCCATCCTCCGTGGAGTCGGCCTCTCTGACACGCGTGACACTTGGGACATCTCCTGGTGACGTCCGTCATAGCATCCGTGTCCCTCTGCAGACAGTGGACGCGTCCGCCTGGGGTCAGCTCCAGGCCAGCCCCTCACGGCGGAGCTGAGGGAGGGCCACCGTCCCCGGCCAGACGGCGCGGAGGCTCAGTCCTCGGTGCCACGCAGCCCGGCCGGGCCGTGACCTCGGGGAGAAACAGGGGTTTCCCGGGCCCTTCTCAGGGGAATGGTGACAGCGGGCCACACTGGACAGTCCCCACGAAAGGCGTCCCAGGGAGGAAAGGTCTCCTCCCTCGTCCCTCCGGTCACTCCGGTGGGGGTGGGGGTGGGAGCAGAGAACAGTCACCCCAGACGTGGGGGCTGCGGTCCCAATGGCCACACTCCTGGACGCGGAGCCCGTGAGAGGCCGTGGCCCCGGACGCCGTGGTCCAGACCACGTGGGGCAACCCGCACGCCGGTGTCGGGCTGAGCCCTGAGGACCCCCCTCCCCAGGTCCTTCTGGGGTGCCGGGGAGTCCGTATTCGGCTTCTCAGCATCACGTCCCCTTGAACTCGGCCACCGCGCTTGGTGTCACCAGCAAAAGCTGGTGACAGCTGCAGCCGTGGGGCCTGACGCCCGGGCGCCTGGGGATTGAGAAATCGCCCCGTTTCGGGGATGATTCGCTCGGTTCACGGGGCAGGTGTGGCCTCGAGGAGGGGACCGCACAGAGCCATTCGCTAAACCCAGCGGCCCGGGGACACACCAAGCAGGCGGGTGGCCGAGCAGCGAGCCCCCAGGTGACTCACACTGCAAACGCGCCAAGTCCAACCGCATCGCCGAGCCTTTCCCCCGAGTGTCCGGCACCAGACCGAGCCCGTGGGCGCCCCCCAAACCTCCAAAACGAGATTTTACACCGAAAACGGTCGTACATTTGGGAGTCGAGGGGTCGGGAGGGGGAGTCGAAGGCAGTTCTGGGTGACCCGGCTGCCGGTTGGTGGTCCCCGAGCGAGTGGGACACCCCCACGGCCTGGGCACGGCCACCTCGTGGGGGCAGGGGACAGCCAGCTTCCTGGGGTGCATTTGCCTTTTCTGTGGATTAAGCTGTCCCAAAGTGGGGGTGGCAGTGGGGGGACCCGAAATACTGTTTTTTTACACGTTTTCTCTACAGGTAGCAGCACAAACAGGATTGCTGCAGGTCCTTGTCCACGAAGTGATGACGGTCTCGGAGAGACGCTCTGCAGTGTCCCCCGGCTGGGGCAGCGGATGGGCTGGCGTCACGCAGGGCGAGGTGGCCCTGGGGCGGGGGGTGGGGCGTGTGCCTCTTGTCCCCTGCTGCGAGGGGCCCAGACTTCCGGCGGCTCCCCAGCCCCGGGTCCCCCTCGGGAGTCCCGGTGTCGTCCCCTCTTGTCACCGCACGTCTCAGGCACACATCACACAGGCTTTATCCAGGGCAGGGAGGGACTGAGCGTGACCTCCGTGGGGGAGGGACTGAGCGTGACCTCCGTGGGGGAGGGACTGAGCGTGACCTCCGTGGGACCGGCCAGCAGGCCACAGCAGGCCACCCCACGGGAAGACAGGCAGCCCGCCCGAGGACTTGGGGACAGTTTGCACGTATGCATTCCGAGGAGGGGGTGGGGGACGTCTTTGGCACCAAGGCGGTGGGAGGACGGAGCCCCCATGCACCCCAAAGTCACCTGCATCACAGGCAGAGGCTGCAGGTCTCACTGTGGGGGCAACGCCCGGGCCCCTGGGGCTGCGGCTCCGAGGTGGCCTTCTTCGTGCGGAGGCTTCACGGCTCTGGGGGGACAGGAGAGGGACTGGGCAGAGGAAGGAGACGCGGTCACCGTGCCGTGGGAGTGGACGCCGTGTGCAGCTCTGAGGCCGGGACGACCCCTCGCGGCAGTCCTGGGCGGGCGTCGGAGGCCTGGCCCTGAGACCGCCGTGCTGACCCGTTGGGGAGGGTCGTGCTCCAGGGCAGCATCGCCAAAAGGAGGCGGATAGTGGACAGCTGTCCCCCACCCCAGCAGCGCTCGGGGCGCAGGGAGCGGTGTGGAAGCCCTTGGTCACGGGGAGCAGGAGCTGGGGCGGCCCCGAGGCCGTGGCGCTCGGAGGCCAGGTTCAAGGTTACCCGACAGCCAGCGGCACAGCCGGTAGCCTGCTGGCCTGGCCTTGTCCAGGGCAGGGGACACAGCACAGGAGGTCACCTGTGAGCGGGGACAGCGCCAAGGGCTGGTCCGGTCCCACTGCGCCGGGAGCCCTGGCAGACCCGTCCCCGGCCCCCATGCATGAGGACACTTCTGGGGGCACCGCCCAGACGGAGAAGGTGGGGAGAGGGGGCATCGCCCGGCCAGCCCTGGACCTGCCCTGGGCTGAGCCCACCTGGGCCCGGCCGCTCAGGACCCTGGGAAACAGTGTCCTGTGAGGGTCAGTGTCCCGGGGGAGCTGGGGGGCCGAGAGGGAGACCCCGGGGGTGTCGGGGGCCCCCGGGCACGTGTGCATTTGGGACCACGGGCATCTATTCGCAGCGAGATGCTTGTCTGGCGTCCCTGGCGTGCAGCCGAGAGGACGAAGCTCCTCTTTGTCCCTGTTTTCATCGCAAAACGTCTTCCCGGAGGGCGAGGGCCGGAGACACGAAAGGAGCCAGCAGCCCCCCGCCGCCGAGCCCCCCGGGAGCCGGCGCGGCCTGTTTCCTGTGCGTGCCTCTCCCGAGTGTCCTCTCCAGAGCCCTCCGGCCAGGGCCCTCCCCGGGTGGGGACGGAGGGGGCCGGGGCGGTGGGGGGAGGATGTGTAGCTCTCGGCGGCAGCTGGCCTGCTGGATGGCCCTGCACCACATCTGCAGCCACTTAGGAGCTGCCGGTGGGGGTGGGGGTGACAGGAGGCCTCAGCTCGCAGCCCGAGCTGCCTGCCGGGGGGCTCCCCGCCTCCCCGCAGCGGTGCTGCCCCCACAGGGGGGCCGGCACGCTCCCCAGCGATGCCCACGGGGACCTGAGTCCCTGGACTGACGCCGTCTGGTCCGGGGAGACGCAGCCCTTGAACTCTGTGAGGACGCCCGGGCCCAGGAAGCCAAAGTGACCTGTCCGAGAGGCCACACAACAAGCCAGCGGCCCAGGCGGGACTCGGCGCGCGTCTGGGCGCGGCCGTGAGCCCAGCCCCCGCTGTGCAGCCGGGATCCCCGAGGCCACCGAGGGGGCCCAGAGGGGCCGGCCCAGGGCTGTGTCGCTCCGTGTTGCTCAGGGGACCCCAGGTCATAGCAGCTCCTTCCGGAAACTCTCTAAGTCTCAGATGTCTTGGCCATGCAGTGGGGTCACGGACACACACAGAGCAAAAGGCTGTGAGGAGCATCGCCGTGTTTCGCCGCGTATCACGCGCACTTTGGGGGGCTCAGGGGAAGTGGGGGTGCCAAGCCCGCACCGACACAAATGCTTGCGGTTCTCGCTCCCCCGGGTGGTGAGTGCAAGTCCGTGGACTTGCCCTGTCGTGTGCATGGCCGTGACGTCCATGCCTGATGTGCTGACCAAACCCTGGACCCTCTCCCTGAGAAATGGAGCCGCTCTCCGTCTCTCTCTGCCAGCCGGAGCTCCCCGCCCCCCGCCCCTCCCCAGAGGCCGTGCCATCGTGCCATCGTGCTCTCTGGCAGCTGAACTTTGGGCGTGTCTGGGGCTCTGCTCCGGTACCTGCCTGCACCCCCAGATCTGCCTGCACCCCCAGATCACGACGGTCCACGACAGCAGCCAGGTCGGTCCATTCCCCGATGGGGCAGGTTGTGCCCTCGTCTCTGAGGTGAGCATCCCAGGGACACGTCCCAGGCCTGGCTCCTGGCCTCAGAGCGCAGCTCTCTGCAAGGCGGAGGCCACGTCTGTCACCCTCGGGGTGGCCTCGGCCCCTCGCCAGCCTCTGTGGCTGGTACAGGCCGAAGGAGCCTGGGGCTGGCCTTCCCTCCCCCCGGCGGCCTCGCGGTGCCCTCCTCACCTGTCTCGTGCCAGCTCACCTGGGCAGCCCTCTCTCGTCACCTGCGATGGCCATGCTCACTCTCTCTGTTCTATCTGCAAATGTCTGCTCAGTGCAGCTCCTGGGCCTGCAGGGACGAAAACGCCCCCTGGGTCCCCGGGACACCAGACACTGCCCCCAGGGCCACCACAAAGGCCTCGGGGGACAGAAGGTGCCACCGGGCTGCACCTGGGGCTGCCAGGCCTCGGCTCCAGGGCCCAGCTCCTGGCTCCTGATGAAAACCAGACCCGGGAGCTTGGGGCCTGGTGCGAAAGACGATACCTGTCCACGCCGGCGAAGGACGCGCGCTGTGCGAGGGGGGCGGGCGCTGGGCTGGGCGGCCAGGCGGAGCTGTCCTTCCGCGGGGCCCCCGGGAGCCTGGGGTAGGTGGGGCCCCGGAGAAAGAGGAGCCCCGTGGGGACCAGGGGAACCCCGTCTCCGGCGCTCGGTTCCGGTTTCCCTGCTCTTTGTCTGGTTCTTTTCTTCGGACACAGCGCCCGAGTCCGACCGGTGCACCATGGGGGTGGGGTTACTTAAGCCCTCGGAGCCCCACTTCCGAGCTCCAGGTCGTGGGGGCGACCACGCTTTGTGTCCAGCCCTCAGCACAGGGCCCGGGGACACCGTGCAGGTCACTCACTCGCACGCTTCCTCCTGGGACAGCGGTGCGCCCCCGTGCGCCCCTTAGACACGAGCTTGACGACGGATCGTTGCCCCAGAAACGTGTCCCTAGTGGGGGAGGCGGTGGGAGACCCAGCGGCTTGGGGACCGGGCTGCCGGGCTCCACCTAACCCCCCAGCCCAGCCATTTAGACTTGGGGAGACGCCCCCCAAGGTGTCACCCCATCTGCACCTCAGCGGCCCCCCGTCTGTGGGTGCCCCAGGGCAGGCTGACCGGACGCCCCGTTTTCAAGGGGACCTCCGGTCAGCCTGCCCCTGAGGCCCGCACGGCGCTGTCCCCCTTGGTGAGCAGGGGCCGTGTTTCTGATACCGTCCCCTCCCTGTGGCTGTCCCCTTCTCGCGTCCGGGGTCCTTCTCCCGCCTCTTCTCAAAGTCACACGTTGAATAAACTTGGTGGCATCTCCGTGTCGGAGCCAGAAGACACGTCTGTGACCGTGGGATCGGCGGCGAGACGTCCCTGGAGGGACACCAAGAAACTAAGATTCCTGGGCTCCGACCCAGGCCTCGCGCGTCACCAGCAAGATCGTCACTCTGTCTGTTTTTTCTCTCTTTAATTTAATGCAGCTTGGACGTCAGGATCCACGTGTCCACGGAGGGCCCAGGGAGGGGACGCGGGCAGGGCAGGGCACGGTCACAGAGCGGGTGAGGGGCCGAGCCGGGGCCTGGAGCGCTGGTGTCCTGGCGTGCGCTTTGCGTCCAGCTACGGGGACCTGAATGACACTACGGGGACCTGAATGACACTACGGGGACCTGAATGACACTTTCCTGAACCCGTGCGTGCGAGCGGGGCGGAGACGCACACGAAATCCCTGTGGGTTGGTTTTGTGGGTTCCTGAGAGTCGCATTTCCCCCCCAAACTTTCTCATCGTCTTCAGGCTCCTGTGTGCTCTCCCTGCACATTGCTTCTGAGGCCAATTTTTTTTTTAAAAAAAGCTGGAATCCCGAAGTCCCACGCGCCCCGAGGACGGCTATTCGGGGAGACCTTGGCCGAGTGCCGTAGGAGGGGGTCCAACCCCCCGTCCCCTCCCCTCACCGTGACTGATGAGCTCTCCTCCCTCATGGAAACAACTGGAATCGTGCAACTGGGACCGTCGACGCCTCTCTCCCCCCTTTATTTTATGAAGCGAGTTGCTCCGAGCTCTGCAGGAAGCCTTCCAGCTCGCTGGGTGACCCCCCGGTAGCACGTGTGACATGCCATGCTGGCACAGGCCCTGCCCAGAAATTAGGCTCCACGTCCTGGCCCTCCCCCGGCGCGGAGCCCCCCAAGCCCACCTCCCAGGATTGGAAGGGACCCCCGCCCAGCCCGTCACGGGGCCCTCAGAGCTGGGTCCCAGCTCCATCCCCTGGGGGACGGGTTTGTAAGGGACAAGGAGGCGATGGCCTCCTCAGACCGCGGACGTCCGAGGGGGGTTTAACAGGACGTTCCAAAAGGAACCGAAACGAAATAAAAGAAGAGGAGACACAAACAAACCCCCCCGAACCCCACGGAAACGCACTGGTCCTTCGGAAGGGCGTCAGGACAACCAGCCCGTGACCTGGAAACCAGTACACGCAGGACAAGGGGCGCGCGCTGACCGGCGTCCCTGCCCGCACGGTGCCCCAGGCGGAACCCGAGTGGACGAAGGGGAAGCAGCTCTTCACGGACGTGCGCCAGCTCCTCGATGGAGAAGGGGCGCGCACGTCCCCCGTTTCCGCCTCTTGTGAACCCCGGATCTCGGCTGCGGTCACCTGCGATGGCCAGCACCGCCGAGAGGAGCCCCCCGAGGACATCTAAGGACAGCACGCCACCCGCACGGCCCTCTCGTCCTGACCATCCAACCCAGCTGTGATTGGTCCCAGGGACGGTCACCAGACCCGCGCCGGTGGCACAAGGAAATCAAACTGGAGGGACAGAGGGCTTGGAGGGGCCCCCCATCAGGATCCAGGGGGTCCAGCCCCTGCCCCTGGGCTGCTCGCCCTGCCCTTCTCCCAACCAGGGAAATCAGGACGTTTCTTCCAAGAAAGCTTTAAAAAACAATGAAAAAAAATAATAATAAAAACTTATTTGAGCCAAACGTAGACATGTGCCAGGGAGCAAGATCCGACATGCACCCCCAAAACAGCGTTCTGGGGAGCGAGTTCACACGGCCGACGGCTCCCCCGTCAGAAGGGCGTGCAGGTCGGCGGCTTGTACTGTGCGCACAGCCGTGCCACCCGCACCCCCTGCGTTTGAGAACAGTCGTCCCCCCAAAAGGAAACCCTGTGCCGTCTCCCCACAGCACCCCCAGCCCCAGGCAACCCCGAATCTCCACGTCCTTCTCCGGGTCTCTCTATTCTGGGTAGTTGGTGTCGCTGGAATCCCAGGCCGTGTGGCCCCGTGGCTGACGGGCCCCTCCCGGTTAGGGTGGCCCGTCCCTCTCATCCCAGATTTGTCCCTTTCGGTGGCTGGGACAGGTCGTGGGGGGGCTTTAGGCACCTGCAAACTATTGGTGTGTCCAGGTGTGGAAGGGGTGACCCCAACACCCCTGCCCTTACTGTGAGGCCACCTGGTGGGGGGCGTGACCCTGGGGACCGCTGAGCCGGTGGGGTGACACGTGTACGGCAGGGACTTAGTGAGGTGACTCCGACCACAGTGACACGCCGTGCAGCGTTGCATCCTGCACGCGTGTTTGCATCCTGCAGCACACGCCACGTGCATGCACGTGCACACGCACCTTCGGGAGGAAGATCACAGCTGGGTTCCACGGACACTAGCCCACGTGGACTCAGGTCCCCCCGGCCCCCGAGAGGCCACCAGCCGGTGGCTCCTGCCACACTCCCTCTTGGCCCCGGGCGCTCTGTGTTTCAGAGTGTGTGGCCTGGGCTATTGCCCAGAGGATGGGGTGGTGACATGCGGCCTGTGCCCACCGGCCCGTGGACAGACGTGGACCCTCAGTGTCGTGGGGGACACTGAGGGGTTCTGACACGAGCAGAGGTGTCTCAGGGCCCCGGGACCAGGCCCTCCTGACTGTGACCTAGCGTCCAGCCCTGCTCTGATGTGTTAGGGCCGGGGGGGACTCTGGCAGAGAGCTCGTGGCACTTTCATGGGGTGCAGGGTGACGATCCTCAGAACCCCAACAAGCAGGCTGCAGGGTACAAGCTGAACTCTGGATCCGCCCTCCGCCCCCTCCCCGCAGAGTCCCGGATGTCAGGAGCCGAGTCCGGGGTGGGGTGGAGGTACCCCCATGGGCTGTGGAGATGTGGGGTGTCAGGGAATCGCACCCCCATTTCATTCAGGTGGTGACGCCTGGGCCCCCTCCAAGGGCGAGCCCTCGTGGGGTCGTGCCCGCTGTGGGTCAGCCTACGCCCGCCCGGCTCGGCCAAGAACCCGTGTGCCCAGGACAGCAAGGAGGTGCCCAAGGCAGCCGGCGTGCTCGGGTCCATTGTCCAGCTGGCCGTGTCCCTCCCCGCCGCTCCCACTGGTTTGGCCAATGGGCCCGAGAGACTGAAAGGTGGGACGTCCGGATCCTTGACCCCCCAGTCCCCAGCCCAGCCGAAGGGTGCCCCCCTGCACCCCCCCAGACACTGGGGCCCTGGTTTTGGCGGTGACTGTCCCCGTGTGCTGCCACAGCTCCCACAGGGCGGTCCCTCTCCCAGGCTGCAGGGCCCGTGGGCTGCGCACCCCCGGGGGGCTCACGGCTGCTGGCTACTAAGGCCTCCTGCTGGGGGTCCGGGCACGGCCCCTGGCCGCAGCAGGCTGAGGCCGGACACACAGCCCGGGGCTGACACCACGCTGGGGACCGGAGGGCAGGGGACAGAGACACACCCAGGCGGGTCCAAGCACTTTAATGACACATGGAGGCGGGCAGAGGGACCCAGTGAGGAAGCACCGGGGACACAGGCACGGTGGCCTGCAGGGCAGGGGGCACTACATGGGTGTGGGGATAGCGGGGTCACCTAACGTCGATACGGGGGGGGGGGGCGGGGAAGGGGACGTCCGCGGGCAGCTGGGACCTACGACACGCCCAGGGTGTTGGGGGGACGTGCATCGCACCCCACACCCGGGCACGCCGGCCGCCTTCACTCCCGGACGTAAATCCTCGTGCAGACCACGTCGTCGGCGCCGAACGTCTGCAGGAAAGAGGAGAAACCCGTCAGGGCACCGGCCTGCGCCGGAACGTTCCGGGGGGGGGGTCGCCATCAGGCTGCTCCCCACCGCCCTGCTGTCCGGGCTGTGAGACAGACGAGCCACGACCTGTGCTCAGGGCTAAGTGTGTGGGATTTCCCCCCTTTGTCCCCCGTAAGCTCCGCACGGCAACCGGGGTACAGACTTAGGTCCTGGGCCGTGTCCCTTTGCTTCTAGAACCTACATGCACGACGTGCCCCGGGCTTCGCTGTGGGAACGAAACCGGAAGGGCGGAGGGAGCCCTGCCCAGACGGAGGGGGGACCCCAAAACGCTAATGCCCACACGTAAGACGTGTCCACTGTCCCCACACCAGCAGCCACTCACGGGCCGGCTCCCCGCGGGGCCCTCCGGGGCAGCCGGACACAGGCAGGGCAGCGTGCACGTTAACACGGCGAACCCCAAAGGCAAGGATCCCCGAGTCTGTGGACCCGTCACGGGTGTGTGTGTGCAAAAGGGACGTCCTGTGGCCGCAGACGGTCCCCGTCTTTCGGATTCTCGGAGCGGCCTGGCCGTAGGGCCTGGGGCTGCCCGGGCCTCTCAGAACCAAGTCCGGCTTCCCCAACTCATCAAGTTCCACGGCTCTGGCATGCCCCCCCAGAACCCCGCAGGACACAGAGCGATGGCCCCCGCGTGTCCGGCCACACTGGAATGTCCCTCTCAGCCAGCAAAAGAGACCGTAGAAGGTTCCGGAGTGGCGTGAGGGTGCTGGGACAGCGTTTGTGTCTAGGACTCGCCTGCCTCTCGTGAGGGGGAGCCACCGTCTCCCTACGTTTGGACGGACGGACGGCGATGACCCTTGAAACCAAAGCCCCCCCGTCAGACCCCAAGTGTCCAGTGTCGAGGCCAGGGACGAGGCGCGCTGGGGCCGTCGGGGGTTGGCCGGCAGCCCTCCTGGGGGCGGGAGCTATGGCTGCCCCTGCACCCCAGAGCTGGGTACAGTGACACGTTCTCACAGAGCCCACGTCACCCGCAGGGACGGCCGAGGACTCCATAACCACCACCACCCTCCTTGCTTCCCCCACCCCCGGCACGTGCACGTCTCAGCCTCAAATTGCTCCCCCGACCCCCGTGGTCAGGTCCCCGTCCCCACCCTGGACACGACGCGACCCAGGTGGCGAGCAAGCCGGTCCTTTCGCTCGGGGACAGGAGAAAGGCCCTGCAGAGAGTGGCCGGGCCACCTCAGCGCACATAACAGAGGCGGCTCCACTGAGGGCTCTGCCCACGGAGTGGACACATAACCTCAGGGCTGAGCGGAACCTCGGGGGGCAGACTTCCGCCCGGGTCACCCAGCCGTGCTGCCCAGCGCACCCGCCACCCCCCTGCTCAACCCTTCAGGGTGACATGGCTCCCTGGGGGGCAGGGTGTGGCTTCCTGCTCATCCACAACAGCTTCTGTGGGGGGAGGGGACAGTGCAAAGCCTGGCCTGTTCTGAACACAGAGGGACGGGGACATGGCCACCCCTTGTCCCCGCTGCGCCCACGCCTGAAAGAAACTGGGGCAAAGTGCATGGTGCAACAGTGGGGCGTTGAGCGCAGCCTCACCGGGTGTCCCAGGGCTGTGTAAACTTTTAAGGTACAGCTGCCACCCCCCACCCCCGTTTCTAAGGGCCCCCCCCAGCCTGCACGCTGGGTCAGGCTCGGACGCTGCCGACAGGGCTGCCCCCAGAGGCCGGCGGAGTGGCCAAGGCTTCCCGTGCTGACGTGCAAAAATGTCCGAAATGCTTCCCAGGCAGCCAAGCTGGACGTGAGAGGGGACAGAGAAATGTGACCCCTGGGACCTGCCGGAGCCCAGGCCTCCCGAGCTGGCTGAGGACACGTCACACGGCCGCGGCGGGGACCCTGACGGCTCCGTCTGGAGTGCGGTAGCTGTGCAGCCCGTCTCCGGCCCCTGCTCTGTCCCCGGAGCTGTGACATCCTTGACATCCTTGGGCCTAAGCTGTCCTCGAGGGGCTTTCTGCCGTCACACTACCCGCCCGGGGGGGCACTGCCTCCTTCCCGGGCGTCGTCAAGGGAGCGGGGTTGGGGGCCCTCACCAGGATGAGCTCGCCGTCCACCAGCTCGCGGGTCCAGTAGGTTTTGGGGCCGTCCCCCTCGAGCAGCGTCTGCGCACAGTGGATCTTGTTCTCGCTCTCCCACGTGGCGAAACTCTGTGGGCGGGGACACCGTCCGTGACACTAAGCGTGGTCTCGGCCACGAGGGAGTGGACGCAGCACCGGGGAAATTCCACGGGCCCAGGACCCCCTCGGCGGCACCGCACGGCGTCCACATGCGGGGTACGGCCGCGGGCTTCACGGGGCACGAACACCCCCGGTAGCACACGCATCCACGGGGCGACACGGAGCATGCGTGACGGTGCGTGTGCGTCTGATGGACGAGCCCGTCAGCCCAGCGGACGGCAGGGGCCAGGACGCTCACACCAGAGGGACAGAACTGGACCGCGGTTTTGAGACCACATCTGCCCGCCCGCCCTCGGGGGGAGCCCTGTTCTGTGCAGAATGTGGGGTGACACACTCCTCTACTGCGGGCGCCCCTCAGCCCGCTGAGACCCGGGTGTCGGAGGCTGTGAGGGGAGAGGCTCTGTCACCTTCCCAGTTATGTCCCCCAAGAAGGGGTTTTAAGAAAACTTACAGCCACCCCCCCAAAGGGTCTCCGTGCTGCTGGAGGTGGGAGGCGAAAGGGGGAGACTTCCCGCAGCCCCCCGCCCCAGTGTGGGTGCAAACGAGGGCTGCACAGGGGGGCTGGGGACCCGGGACGGAACGTGCGTGTGCCGACTGGCTCTGTGACTCGGGCACGGGACAGTCCACCCGGCAGGGCGCACACACAGCCCCACCCTCCGGCCGCCCCGGGGGCCGTGAGTTTTCGATCAGAATGACCGTCTGGCAGAGACCACCGCTGGGTGTCCCCAGGCTGGACCCTGCCCGCGGCCAGGGCTGCCCCCCTTCCGCTCCCCACCGTCCCCTCTAACGGGGCTGCTGTCCTGCTTGCACCATCAGGGCGGGGACAGGGGCGCGGGTGCCGCCAGCCCCAAGCCGGGGCATCCCCCTCAGGCTGTGCCAACGCTGGGGCTGGGGCTGGGGACGTGCGGGAGACATGTCCCTTTTTAAGTAAGTGGGACCAGCAGCTCTTATTCTCCCGCCGCCCTCCACGACCCTCCAAAGACCGACCCCGCAAACTCCCGCCTGGTCCGGCGGCGCAGCCCCTCGCGCAGTCCCCGCCTCCGCCCGGGGCGACACCCGGAGAAATACAAAACTCTCGCCCTTGAGGACCGAGAGCGCGCGCAGTCCCCTGCCCAGCCGGGTTCCGCCTGGTATTTTGGGGGGAAACACTGCGTCTTGCCCTTCAGGAACCGGGCGGGAGAGGTGCGGGAGTGGGGGCGGGGGCTCCAGACTGCTGACACCGGGACCCAGAGCGTCCCCAAGGTTTCGGGGAGCAGGGGTGGGGTGGGCGGTGCGGGACGCCAGAGCTGCCTCCCCACCTGCGCCAGGAAACGTGGCGGCTGTGCCACCTCCTGCTCCCGCCCCGCCCAGCGCCGCAGAAGCCCCGCCGGGAGCGCGGGCGCGGCGGTGAGCACCTGGGGAGGCGACTTCGGGGACGGCGCAGGGAGGGAGGGCGCAGGGAGGGAGGGGGCAGGGCCTTCTCCCGAGCCCCGGGCACCTCCCGGGGGCACACCTCCCTGCACACCGCCCGTGCCCACACCCGGCCAGGCCGCGCGGCGTGGGGGTGGGGGGCCGGGCGCGCGGGGCTCACCCTGCACTTGCGTCCGTCCACGGTCTCCTCCTCAAAGCCCTCTCCGACCTTGAAGTTGATCTCGGTGGTGCGCACCGTGGTGGACGTCTTGATGTAGAACTGGTCCCCGTCCTGGCGGATCTCCACGTGCGGCTTGGACGCGGCGGCCACGGCCACCTTCCGCAGCATGGCGTTCACACCTGCGGGGAAGCGCGCGCACACGCGCGCGCCGCGGGGCTCGGGTCCCAGGGCTGGGGGGTGCGCGGGCGCCTCGCACGCCCGCCGGCTGCAGGCGGGGGCCCCGGCGCGCAGCCGCTCCTCGCCCTGCCCTCGCCGCGATTTTGCAGGGAAGCGACGGAGACGGGGGACGTGGCAGGGGCCGGGGTCACACCGAGTCCTCCAAGGCAAAGCCCCTGACCCTCCCCGGACCCCAGGCATCTCTCCTCGCGATGACGGCGCACGAGATAAAGGCGGCGCCGTCGGGGGGAAGCGCCCAGCGTCCCGCCAACGAGATGGGGGTGCGCCTCGGTCTCCCGCCCGCCCCCCACGGCGGAGCCGCCCTCCTGCCGGGGGGACCGGTCCCCCGAAGCCCACCCGCTGCGGGCCCGGCGCTCACCCAGGGCCTTCAGGAGCTCGTCGAAGTTCTCGCTGCTGCGCATTTTCCAGGTGCCGGTGAAGTTGGGCATGCTGGCGGCGGCGGCGGCGGGAAGGCGGCGGGAAGGCGGCGGGCGCGCTCCGAGCTGCACGGCCGAGACTGCGCTCTGGGCCCGGCGCGCGCCCCGAGTCGCCGACACAGCGCCCCCCACCCGGCGCGCGCCGGCCCCGCCCCCGGCCCCGCCTCCGCCGCCCCGGCCCGGCGGGAGCCCAGCCCCCAGCCCCCAGCCCGTGCGCCCCCCGCCGCGAGCGCTGCGTCCGGGTCTCCTCCCGCTGTGGGGGGGCGCGGGGGGATGGGAGAGGGTGGGAGCTGGGCGGCGGGGACGCCTTCCCCCTTTCTCTCCACTTGGGTCATGTTCGAGAATGTCCAAAGTGTGCACTGAACAGGGGCCTCCGGCAGTGGGAGCCGCGCGGCCACTCCGCGTGGGTGCCCGGCGGGCCCCCCTCGGCGCTCAGCTGGGGCACCCACCCTGTTCCTCACGCCTGCGCAGAACCACTGGGAGGGAAGGGGGGGGAGGGGAACAACCCCTCCCCCCCCGCCCCCTCCCCGTGCCCCCGCCCGCCCCGCCCTCCCCAGCACCCTCCTGGGCGCAGCTGCGGGAACCCAGCATCGCGAGATTGCGGGTCCCCCGTGATCACAGGGCCGGGGAAGGTCTTGTGCCAAGACTGAGCTGTGTGTGTAGAGGGGACCACGTGTCTCAACGTGGCCGGAGTGCGTCCTCCGAGGGAGGCGAGGCAGCAGGTGACAGGCGGTGAGCAGAAGTCACCCGGTGAGCGCGCAGGGCCCGGAAGGCACCCGGAAGTGTTGGAAGCAGCAGTGAGCCCTGGTCCCATTGCATTTTGGTGACGTTGGCACTGCTTCCGAGTGGGGAGTGGGTGGCAGGGGGCGCACGTGGCCCTGTGTTGGCGAGGCCGGTGCTATTACGAGCGGCCACGAGGAGAGGACCCGTTAGAAAATGGGGATCCCCAAGGCCAGTCCGTGATTTGAGCCAGGCGGCATCGCTACCTGGAAATTCAGAGTCCCAGGCCCCAGCCCCGCGGCACTCCGATTCCGGGCGTCAGGGATGCGGACGGTTCTCCCTGCACAGCCAGGCCAGCCCTAGAGCATGCCATGAGGGGCTGCCCCGGCCGGGCAGGGCGCCGGGCGAGCAGGAGGCCACTCTGACTCCACATTTCCCGCTTGGCAGGCGGGAGAAAGTGAAGCCTGGTGGCCCCTGAGGCCGCCGGGGGCCGTCCTGCGGTCCGGCATGGAGGTGGGCACCAGAGCTCAGGAAAAGCATGGCGCCGTCTTTAAGAACTGGCGATCTCACAGAGGGCCTTGGCTGTGCCGCGTTTCCCCAACTGGCTGCGTCTCGTGTCACGGCGTGCCCTGCAGAGCCCGCTGTGGCCGGGTCCACGGAGAGGCGGTGGGAGCCGCGGGACATCTTTAAGGAGAAGGGTGACTTGGTCACGTTGCATCGTAAACAGACCCCTCGGGTGGCCGGTGTGCAGGACGTATTGAAACCGATGGGGCGTCCACTGCAGAGGTCCAGGCAAGCGTCAAAGAGGGCTTGAGTGTGAGGAGGGATCAGGTCGACCCGTACCCAGACGGGAAAACCAGGCGCCCAGGGTCACTGGTGGGACGTGCAGGAGGGCATCCAAGGTCACACAGTGCACGAGCTCATCCCAGAGAAAGTGCTCCACACCTCACTGCTCATCATCACGACTGTCCCCTTCAAAGGACCCCCCTTGAGAAGCTCTGCACCGACGCCAGCGCCCAGTCCACCCTTCCAAGCAATTCTGGAACTCTTTTTCTAGAAGGGCCGTCAGAGCTGTCATCATCCCCCAAATCTGACAATTAAGTTCACGAACTTGCCACCATGCACTTACATTGGTGGCACTGTGCAAACACGGTGAGGTGTCCTCACCTTGGCAACGTACGACAACAGCTCTGACGGCCCTTCCGGAAGAAGAGTTCCAGAACTGCTTGGAAGGGTGGACTGGGCGCTGGCGTCGGTGCGCAGCTTCCCAAGGGGGGTCCTTTGAAGGGGACGGTCGTGAACTTCAGCAGTGAGGGGTGTGGCACTTTCTCTACGATGAGTTTACACACTTAATCGTCCGAGACCTCTTCTGGGTGCTGGGTTTCTAGCCTAGAGGTGGCGTGGGAGGTGACAGCACCCATCCAGGTGGGCAGGACAATTTCACAGGAAGGACGCCAGATCTCATAGCTTGGAGGTTCATGGGGACACTTCGGGGACCTGTTCAGAGTGTGAAATTTGTTGGAACGTGGCGTGTCAGTTTGCCCTGGTACGGGCTCTGGTATGGCTGAGGTGGGTCGGGACCACGTTTGAATTGGGGGGTAGCTCAGGCTTCAGAGTGGAGCTCTAGTGGGGCAGCAGGGGCCTGGGGACGGGGCTTGGAGTTCCAAACAAAATTGTGGGGACACACGGTCTAGGGGGTGTGCCCTGCCGGAGAGGCCACGCGGGGGCTTCACGCCCTGACTCCTTTCTGCTCGGTCCAAGGTGACAGCACCTGCATGCAGAGGTGGCTTCCTGGCCGGACGCAGCTACTCCTGTCCATCAGCCCTCGGTCCATGGGTCCTAGCGTGCTCCCAGGGTGCCCTGGGCACACGTTCCACGCCGCCACACACGTGCTTACTATCAGGACTCCCTTTGGGTGCCAGCTGGACCGTTGCTATGGACAGCCAAAGGACTCCGGGGACCTAAGATCCAGGAGCAGTGGCACTCGCTTGGCCAAGGTGGTTGGAGGTAGCTGTGGGGTTCAGGGGTGAAGGGACATGGCCCTGAAACTCTCAGGCCACACCAAGGTTAAGTGTAAGTGCTACGGAGGGGGCACAGGAGGCATATCTGGCGTCCGGGGGAGGGCAGTTAACGTCTGGGGTGTCTGAACTGTCCACACATGGTGGCGTTGGGCTTAGGCAGGGCTCTGAGCCCCCGTAGCTCCACCAGGGGACAAATGTGCAGGGGGCTCCCCTCAGTGTCGTGCCCTCACTTAGGGGACCTCAGAGTCCAGCAAAGTGGGTGTCATCAGCTGCCGCAGTTGCCTGTGTGGATGGTCACGGAGATTTCTCCGAGGCAGGGAGCTGGGGCCAGGGCGGCTCTGCAAGACGCCTTTGTTCTCTGGCTGGCAGCCCCCGCCTTTGCCTTCGCAGACCCCTTGCTGCCAGCTCCTCCCAGGCCACTGACCTGCTTCCCCGCTGTCCCCTGTCCCCCGGGGGGCATTTCTGCTGAGGTTTGCTTCTTCTGCCTGGAGGCAGGCCAGGGCCTCAGCCTCCCAGGGCCTGCTGGCCCGGCCCCACGCCCTCAGGCAGGCCGGATTCATGCTGGAAGAATGGAGGTCAGAGTTCAGTCCCCAAAGCCGGGGGCTCTGAAGAGGGTCCCAGTGGGGGTCTTTGGGGCCACTGTGCTGGGATAATCTGGGAGTCAGCAGAACAGGACAAAGAGGGGCTGGATTCCGGGGGAAAACTGGGGATGGGGCACACCTGCCCTACTGAGGGGGCTCAGAGTCAGAGGGCAGGCCGTGCGGGGCTGAGGGGCCTGGGGGGCTTTGGGGGGGTCCCACAATAGAGTGAGTGCAAGCAGCTGACATTTACTGAGCACTTACTGTGGCAGACCCTGTGGCACTTTGTGAGTATCACCCCCTGTCCGTCCATTCGTCGTCCATCCATCCATCCACCGTCCATCCATCCACTGTCCATCCATCCATCCATCCACTGTCCATCCATCGTCCGTTGTCCATCCATCATCCATCCATCCACCCATCCATCCATCCATTCATTGTCCATCTATCCATCATCCATCCGTCGTCTGTCCATCCACCGTCCATCCGTCACCCACCCATTTGCTCTTCACTGCTGCCCCGGGACGGTGCTCATTGCACATGAGGACGCAGCCCGAGCTTGCTCAGCTGGTGCAGACAGAGCAGGGGGTGAACACAGGTGGGCTGGCCCCGGGTCTTTACCACCCTCTCTGCCGGGGACCCAGGGGCCACCCCACAGAGCAGCGGGGAGCCCTCATCCCCAGGGGCCTGGGGTCTCTGACCACCTGAATGCTGATGTGGACAGCACTCCTTAAACCAGGACCAGAGGAAGGGGTATGGCTGGTCCGTGCCTGCCCGGCTTTAGTCCTGGGCCCCAGCTGCCCAGACTTGCTGGGGACGGGGACTCTGGTGACACGGAGACGTCCCGGGGGTGTCTCTGTCTCCAGTGCTGTCAGTGTGGATACGTGCGCTCCGTGGCTGTGCTTGCTGTGTGCGTGTCCCCTCTGTCCTCGTACACGCCCGCACACTGTGTTCACTCGGCGGGCGCGTCCGTGCCTCTGGCTGTCCGGCACGCGGGTCTCTGTCTCTGTACGTTGCGTCTGTGCGCTCGGGTATGCTGTCTGTGTGTCTGGACCTTCCTGCCCGGGAGCCTGTGTCTGGGGGGACGGCACGTCTTCTCCGGGTGGCCCTGTCCAGTCCCATGTGTCCCTGCTGTGGGCTTGCTGCCAAGCTGCCCCTGTGGGCTCAGCCGCCGGGTCCCCCCCGCCCTTCGCCCTCATGATGCTCTTCCACACTCCAGCCCTGGTTCCCTGAGGCCTGACCCACCTGGCACCATGGCCACTCTTCAGTGTCCCCGTCCGCCCGCAAAGTCAGTGCCACCTGCCCACGTCGCTGGGACCTGGTGTCCCCTCAGCGCTCCCAGGCTGGCCTCCCCCTCTCAGCACCCTCTGCCCTGCAGGGGCTCTGGCTCAGCCCCTCCGCAGCAGTGCCCCACGTCACTGAATTCTTAGAGCCGGCACGTGCCCTCATGGCTGCTCAGGTTACAGGGCTAAAGCTCAGAGAGGCTGAGGCGCAGGCCCAGAGCCACACAGCAAGGAGGGGGGCTGGCTCCTCTAGGCCTTTTGTGAGTGGCTGGGGCACGTGTGTGTGCGTGTGTGTGTGCGCATGCGTGTGAGCATGTGAGTGTGTGTGCGCGCACGCGTGTGTGTGGTGTGTGTGTGCACATGTGTGCACGCGCGCGTGTGTGTGCATGAGTGTGCATGTGCGTGCCTGTGTGTGTGCACGTGTGTGTGCGCGCGCATGTGTGGTGTGTGCGAGTGTGTGCATGTGTGCGCACGTGTGTGTGTGTGTCGCCTCCACCACCGGCCCAGGAGCCACCTCCAGCTCGTCCCGGAAAATGACAACCTTGGCTTTCATTAGTCTGATTTATGCACGTGCCGGGACCCTCTGGGCGGCTGTAATTTATCCGGAAACGCGCCGGTGGCTCCCGCGCCCCTCTCCGTGTGAAAAGAAGGTGAATTGATGACCGGCACACAGCCCTGCACCGGGAGGGCCCACCTCCCTGACCGCGATGGCAGGGGGGGGCCCTCCGGCCGTGTCCCACGTGGGCCGGTCCACCTGCGGCCTGGCGGTGGCCGCGGGAGGCGGGGGTCAGCTGCCTCTCATCGATCGCCTGGCCACATGGTGCCTTTGAAAGTCCATAAAGAAAGAGACCCCCGTGGGCACCCAATCAATCACCGCCCGCTGCCCCCTGCGTGGCGCGAGCGCGTGCGCGGACAGCACAATGCCTGTGGGTCCCCGCACACCGTCACCGCCGCGCGATGAATGGTCCTGCAGAGGCAGGTGACGCCCGCCTCCTGGCCCCCGCCCCCGGCTGGCCCCCGGCTCCCTGCGGCCTCTCTCTAAGCCGGGCTGATGGATGTGGGGCGTGAGGGTCTCTGCAGCCCCAGGCTCCTTCGGGGGCTGGAGGGGGGCAGTGGGCCGGACAGCTGCTCAGTCCCCCAGATGTCCAGGGGAAGCCCTTCCCTGCTCCCCCATCAGGGTGAGCCCCGCGAGCCCCACCTGAGGGGTGCCCGTCCCCCCCAGCTGTGAGTGAGGGGCGTTCGTGCCCTGGCTGGTGATTGCATTAAAAATTCATCGCCCGGGTCAGACCTGCCCGGCGTCCCCACAGGACGTGAATATTTCATGGACGTCCCCGTCCTGCTCACTGGAGTGTTTGTAAATACGATGCATGGACGTCCTGTGGCCGCAGCCTAATGCTCTGGGGGGGAGGCCCTCCAGCCACCTGCCAGCATTGGGCACTGCCAGCCACCTGGCAGCAGACCCCCTGCGTGTCCCCCCGAAAGCTGCCTGCACCCCGGTGCCCCTGCAAGACTCAGCTTCATCTTGGGGGGGCGGTGCCAGGCCTGGACACAGCCCCCCAGTTAACAGGCCTTTGAGGAGAGCCCCCTGGGAGCACAGGCGTGACTCAGGCCAGCAGTCCAGGATTGGGGGGCAGGGAATGACCCCCCTGGAGGGCATGCTCCTCCCCCCACAGAGTCTGTGGGTCCTGCTGTCCCTGTGGTGGAGACAAGCAGAAGGGGGACCCCAGGAGGTTCTGGGGGGAAGCACCCAGCTTTGCGAGGTGAGGCAGGTGCTCAGGTGGAGTTCGCCCACGCTGGACGGTTTTGGGGCCCAGGGGACCTCACCCCTCGGCCCCCCGCCCTCCTCCGTGGAATGCCGCCATTACGGACTCTGCCTCTGGCTTCTCCCACCTGGCCCGGACGCCTTCGAGCCAGGGAGGCAGGGTGTTCCCTGCCACTGTCATCTTGATGGGGGGACAGATGAAGGATAGCGGTGGGAGGCCAGGCCCAGCGGTCATTAGAGCCATCTGCCCCCCAGGCCACAAGAGGGATGGGGCTCACGAACTCATTAACGATGACCCATCCATCCCCCTGACAGCTGACACGGGGGTCCTGGGGGCATCGCCTCTGTGGGGCGGGGGGCAGGGCTGCCACGAGGCCTGGCCAGTGACCCCCATCCCCCCATCATGGACCCTCAGTGTCCCTCCCCCACACAGCTGGGAGACCACCCCCCCGGGTCCCTGTGAAGCTGGGTACAGCCTGCTCCTGGGTCGATGTGGCCGTGGAGCTGCTTTTGGAGTTCGCTTGGCGTGGGCCCCCCCTCTCCAACGCCCCCACCCCCATTAGCCCTCAGCCCTGCTCACCAGGGACCCCCAGTATTTGGCTGCCTCTGTGCCCTGTGGACTGGGGGTGTCTTGGAACGTTCCTCACACCAGCCCTTCCGCTGGCCCGGCCCCTCATTCTGGAGGGGACGTCCCCGGTCCGAGGACTCTGTCTGCCTGGCGTTAACACCGCACAGGTGAGACCAAGCACTGACTTTCGTGGTGGGGAACGCCAGCATCGTGTGAGCCCACGCCCGTCCGCCTGACTCTCAGGTTCCTCGGGGCCTCCTCTCCCCGCCGGCTAAGCCCGTTCGATCTGGTTCTGTCCACTTTCCACGCCACAGCCCGCCCAGGTCTGTCCCAGGCCCCGGATGTCCTGCAGGCGGCAGAGGCCTAGCGACAGGCCCCATTCATCTTCCCCGCTGCCCCCCAGACAAAGGGCCTAATGTGTGTGTGCAGATGGGCCTGCCCCTCTGTCACCCCTCACGGCTAGCACGCATAATGGGCCTCCAACGAGTCCCCTGTGGTCACCTGCTGGCCAGGGGGTGGCCGGGCAATGACGCATGCAAACACAGGGACCCGATGACAAAGCAAGCCTCCTGGGGGGCGGGGGTGGAGCTGGGGGGGCATGACCGCAGCCGCACGGCGAATCCCATCCCTCATCTCTGATGTCGATACTTCACGTCTCTCAAAGACCACTTGCCCCTGGACACTGAGCTGCCAGATTATCGATAGGGGATCAGCTGAGGCCGCAACCACAGAGCAAGACCCCTGTCCCCAGAGTCCTGGCCCGGGGACCCTTTGTCCTCTGTGAGGACAGGTGTGGCCCCTGCCAGGCCAGACTCAGTGCCCTTCCGGGCAGGCTGAGTCCTGGGCCACGACCAAGGCCCTTGTGTGCATGTACGCGCGTGTGTAACTGGGGACACTGGGTCCAGAGACAGCTTGATGGCCTCCAGGTGACAGACAGCAGAGCTGAGGCTGGACCCAGGGCTCCTGAGCCCTGCCACCTCTCCCTCTGTGGACAAGGGTGCCGTGTAGGGCTCGGAGGCACAGCTGGGCCGCCCCACCCTCTGAAGGACAGGGCTCCTGTCTGCAGCCTGTCCTCCTGCAGGGCCAGCACGGGCCTGGCGTCTTCCCTGTGGCCAGGGACCTTCCCTCGGTGAAGACCCGGAAGGCAAGGCCCTTTTGAAAGCAGACACGAAGCAAATGTAGGGGTGGGGACAGGAGCGAGGGTGCAGGGAGTGCTGCAACCCTGGTGTCATCTGTGGCCACTCCCAGAAAGCCCAAGGACCCGTCCTACTCTGTCCCCACAGGCCCTCCTGCCGGCAACCTCTGGAGTGGACACCGCAGGGTGCACCCACCCTGTACACTCAAGGGTGACGTCCCCACTGATGTGTGAGCATCCCTGGGGCTGTCGGGGGCTGGCATGGACCCCTTACTGTAGCACTGGTCAGCGACATCAGGTCAGCAACTGGAGCTGACCCACAGGAACTGCGTTTATGCCATGGCCATCGGCAGGTGCTGTGTGCTGGCACAGCATGGGGGTCCTGCCCCCCGCCCCCCACCCGGCCTCTGTGGCTCACCCGTCTGTGCTTCACATCTTTGGCAGCCGGGCTTTTTGCCACTTCCTGTGTCAGCAGGTCAGTGCCAGTGAGGCCCGGAAGGTCACGCTGGGCCCCGCTGGGCTCGCCCAGCCCCTGCTCCTCCTCCTGCACATGGCCTGTCCCCTGCAGCTGCCCATTTTCGAGGGGTTAATGGAGGCCCAAGAGTCCCTGGCTTGGGGTCCTGGAGTTACTCTGGGTCTGGAGGACCCGAGGACCGGCTGGTACCAGCTTCTGCATGTTGTGGTCAGCGGCTATGGGCCTGGTGGCCGACAGCAGGCGGAGACTGCCCCCCTCTGGCCATCAGTGGTAGAGCCCCGGGCTGGTGGTCAGGCTGCCCAGGCTGCCCAGGGACCCCTCCCCACTGCAGGATAGGAAGCCCTGCCGGGAGCCTCCCTAGGCCAGCGTCCAGGACCAGCTGGAGTAGGAGCGATGGGCACCCTGTGTGTTTGGACCTGAACCCAGACTAGGCTGACCACACGTGCCGTTTTAAACGGGACGGAAAACAATGGCCCTGCCCGTTTCACACGATACGTATGAGGAGCCCCCTGACACCTTGAATTCAGCTGATACTGGGCTGACCCTACCTGCCGTTCGCAACGGGACGCCTGGTCAGCCTAACCCAGACTCCTGCCTCTGGCTCCGTAAGGGTCCCGCCTGGACCCTCTCGGCCACCCGGTCCCTTCCTAGGACCTGTTTCCCACCTCCCCCACTCCCAGCCTGGGGAAATGGGAATGAAAATCACAGCCCTCTCCCGGTTTGGCCTGCGCTCCATCCTTACTCAGCAACCTGCTGGCTGAGTGTCCCTGGAGGGGTCATTGCCTCTGACTTAGGGGCAGTTCCCTCCTCTCTGTAACATCTATTATTGGATTTGCGTTATAATCTGTGTGTAAGTGTATCAGCACAGCAGTGCTTACACGTGACTTATAAATATGATACGTAGGTGTGGCCCCTGCTTTTGGGGAGGGGGGTCCCATAACTTGTTTCACATCTGCAGATGTGCAAGAGGCTTTTTAAAAAATAAAACACGATGTACCTTTCCTCTGCGTGATACACTGTTACAGCTTGTAGTTTTCCTTCATCTACTGTATTCCTATCCGGGCAGACGAATTTCTATTCGGATCAGCTGTGAATGGTTGACCGGAACTGCGTGAATACCCGAAACGAGTCTCTTCCATTGGAAATTAATAGCAGCTCCGATCCAATTAAAGGCAGGCACGTGACCAGCGAGCTTTTGGAATAAATGGCCTGGAGGTGGCGTTTACCGTGACAATGAACCCACACGTCACACTCCCAGGCTGTGGGACTTGCCGTTTGAAAAACAAACGTCTTAATTTCACCGACGACGTTTCTCACCAGCAGAGGCCACGGAAGTCGTCAGGTTTCGAATGACAAAGCAGAAACGGGGAAACCGGACACCTGCGCCGGCGGGAACCTGAACCTGAGCTTCTGGGAGGCGGCCCCGCCCCGCTTGGGGAAGGGGCGGGGCGGGGCGGGGCCTCCGCTCCTGTCCCCGCCCACCCTCCTGGGCGCCGGCCGCGCTGCACGTGGTGACGGCAGGGGGCGCTGCGTCGCCCGCAGGCGCCCTGACTCGGGAGGTGGCGAGAGGCTCCGCCCCGTTGTGAGCTCATCGCCGCGCGCCGCGGTCGCGCCGAGTGGCGTCAGGCGTGGGGTCGGGGCCGTGCGACGGGGCGGCGGGGCGGTGAGTCGGTTGGCTTGGCCGGTGCGGGTGGCCGTCGTCCGGGCCGCTAGTGGCCCGAGCGGGAGTGCAGGTGATCGAGGTGGGGTTCTGCTCGGGGGGCGGCCCGAAGTGGCTGTGGGACCCCGTTTCCCTTGCTGCCTGTCGGGGTGCACGCCGCCTCTTGCACCCTGGGCGCGTGCTGTGCAGCCTCGAGGGCCGGTGTCTCGGTTGGGGGAGGTCTCCGATCCCGTCTTCGTAGGCAGCGAGCCTCCCCTCCGCGGGACAGGCGCACGGGCGGGCGGGGTTCCCCTTCCTTCAGGGTTCCTGGGGTGGTGTGGGTCGTCGTTGACCTGTCTGAGTGCTTTCCTGGAGGGACGCGTCCGTGTTCTTTGGGAACCCTGAGGAGCAAGCGATGGGTTCTGCCTGGGAAACTGGGGGGGCGTTCCCTAAACAGAGAACGTGGCCAAAGCGCGCTTTGGGGTCCTCTCGGCTCTGAAGTGACTTGGGAAGAGGCTGGTGTAAGAGGTGATGTAGCTCCATCGTCTCTACCCCAGCTTGTGTCCACCTGTACTGTAGGAGTAGCCTTGGAGAAGCTTCCTTAGCCTGTCTCACCAGGAGGGCGGAGGTGATACTAGGAATACATGCTGAATGGGGTACGCGGGCTCAGTGAGCTCACCCACACGGAGGACTCCGAACTGGGCTCAAATCAGTCCCTCCTCCAAGGGGCACCCCTGGGTAGGAGCACGTCTGTGTCTTGAGGAGCTTGGCTTCTTGGACGTTGGCTTCACGTTTGCTGAACGTGAGGCCGAGATTGGAAGGGGAGAGGGCAGGCCTGTGCTTCCTCGCTGGGCGGAGGGCTGGGGCCCCAGCAGAGGCCGAGTGCCATTGACCTTCAGCAAAACCGGCTTGAGCACCTTTCTGTCATTCTTACCCTGGGCAGGACTGTGCTCTGGTCCGGGAATGAATTGAGCACTGTCAACCTGATTGCGATCTTCACAGGCAAGCTGTACCTGGAAACTGTTTGTTTCTCTTATTCTTGGAAAACCTTCGCAGTGGCCTTTTTGGGTTAGCACGTTTTACCTGAACCTGGACGCCTTAGAGTGTGATCTCTTTTGTTTGTGGATACAATTCAGGGGGTCATGAGCGTGGATGGGGAGAAAAGTTGCATCCTTACGTTCCCTAGGCTCACCTGAAATTTCGCATTTCCTGCGATTATAAATGCAGGTGACAGACCACAGTGTTTGCCACCAACAGAAATTAAAAATAAGTTCGTATCTTAGGATATTGTGTGTTAAAATGGGGTGGAATTAGGATAAAAGTGTCAGAGCAACTCCGGCAATGGGTTGCCTCACTTTCTTGGTCAAGGAGAACCTGTGGCCCCTTCTGTCCTCATGACACCCCCTTACTGAAAACCTGGTGTTATTTCCACAGAGCTGTCTGGCCTTCAGTCCTTGATCCTTGGCTAAGGAAATGACCAACCAGGTAAGACGTCCGGCAAGGAGAGGACCATCAGTGTCTGTCTGGCAGGTTCGATCCCAGTATGTTGTGTGGGTGCGTAGTCAGGAAACTACTGTCTAATGCCTGCATCTGAAGAGCTGGGTGACCCTGGGCGCCTGGTCACCAGAGGGTTAGGTGGCACTACTGAAGTGCACAGCACTCAGAGGATCATGTTATCTGAGTTTTACCACAGTTTGCAGGGGGATTGAGGAAACTTAAAAGACTTTGTACACAAAAACCAGAGAGAAACAAAGACCAGAAAAGGAGAAACACCTTTGCAGTGAGATTGGGGACAGAGTTAACGGTTAACATGTAGGCCGTGCAGTTTTATACGGCTGCAGAAACTAAGCTGCAGCGTGGACTCTGAGCTTCCTGGCGATGAGAGCAGGAAGCAGCACAGAACGTACCAGTCCCTTTCGGGGCGAGGGGAGGTCGGCAAGGGGCGGAGAGTGGCTCTGACTCTGGTGTGACCACACGTCTTGCGTGAGCAGGAGTCCGGGAGCTTGCAGGAGGTCGGATGTCACAGGAAGGGGCTGACACGGAGGGGACTGTCTGTACTGTGGCTGGGGGCTTTTACGGAGGGGATGCGATGCGCCTGCAATCTGACGGCGGGTTTGACGTGGCTTCTCCTCTTTTCTAGTACAGTATTCTCTTCAAACAAGAGCAAGGTAAGCCGCTGCCCGTTCGAGCACGTCGTGCTGGTTTCTTTACGATTTTGGACATCCTGACCAGATAGGCAATTCCCAAGTGTACTCAGTGCCGAAAAGTTGGCCGAGGCGTCTGAAGACAGGAGACAAATACACTGAAACACAAGTAAATAACCACCGAAACCAAACGGCTCGCTGTAAAGAAAAAGGCAGGGCCAGAGGAGGAGGACTCCAGGCTGAGGAAGGTTTCCCCCAGGCGGAAGGCACGCCCCTGCACTTCCCTGCTGCCAGGGACGTCGCTGAGCCTCGGAACTCTGTTAACAAACGCCAGCTCATCTGGGGAGGTGAACTTGAGCCTGGCCCTGACCTCTGAACTTCCCTGGGCTCCTCCACTTACAGGGACTCCCACAGAGGACCTCTGACGCTTAGTGACAGTGGAGGGTGTAACAGCGAGATGAACTTCTTTCCGTGGAGGCCTCCGAGTGTGGGGAGGAGTGGGGACTGTGGCGTAGGTCTCCCAAGTTCGCTAGAATGGGTGACTGGTAGCTCCCAGGGCACCCAGTCACCTACGTGTGTGCAGCTCGTGCCACCCAGTGGCAAGGCGGCAGGCTCGGGTCCTGGGGGGCTGGCGGAAGGCGAGATGCTTGTGTAACTCACAGCTGTCGAACGTCGGTGCCCTTTGATGCTCGTCTTGGAGAAGCCTCCACGCGCACTTGTCACATCTGTGCACCTGCGCCAGGTGTCCGGACCCCACAGTGAGGCCCAGCAGATACGCCGCGTGCACACTTAGAGTTCCAGGTGGACTGGGTTGGCAGGGAGATGGGGTGACGCTGGCTCTGCCCCTACGTAGCTTTGACTTTGGGTGAGCTACTAGGCTTCGCTAAGCCCTGACCCCTGACCTGTAAAGTGAGGGTCACGTTAACACTGCCCTCTTCCTAGGACTGTGATGAGCTGAGCTAACACTTACGAGCACCCGTGAGGCCTGACAGACATTTGTGGCAAAAGGCGGCTCATGTGGGGGGCTGTGTTAGGTATTTACTGTCGGACCCGTACCGCCTCCAGGGGTCTCTCATCAAGCTCAGGGCTCTGTTTTGGGGGGTGGGCCGTGGGGATCCCCACTGGTTCCCTCATTCTGGTTGAGAGGTGGGAAGGAACTAGAAGACTCCAGACGCCTTCCCATGGGTCAGCCTGTGCTTCGGGCATGAGGCTTCCGCAGAACCCCCGTTTTGGTATGTGGCTCCCCAGCTGTGCAGCCCCCGGTCAGCCACCCGTGTGCGATGCAGGACTGCTGCAGACCTGGGTGCGTCGGCCTCAGCCCTGCTGGAGCAGGGCCTCAGCCCCGTCGTAGGGGGCACGGACACTTTACACGGTGCTTCCCTTCCAGCCCACGATGATGCCATCTGGTCGGTCGCCTGGGGGACCAACAAGAAGGAGAACTCTGAGACGGTGGTCACGGGGTCCCTGGACGACCTGGTGAAGGTTTGGAAATGGTGGGTGCCTCTCCCCTAACGCAAGGCCTGGGAAATCGGGGCATGTGGGTTTGCTGCGACTGTTTCCTGGGCGAGAGAGCACAGCGTGGTGGTGGTGTCGTCCTGTTAATTCAGGGGTAGGGCCCCCGGGTTTTAAAAAATAAAAGCGCCGTGGTTGGAACGAGGCCACCTTTGCTGTCCTGTGGTCACAGGCCTGGGGTTTCGGGTGCCAGGTAGGGTGCTATGTGTGATAAGATGCACTCCTGTGTGCCCCACGGAAGGTGTGACGAGAGGCTGGACCTGCAGTGGAGTCTGGAGGGACACCAGCTGGGCGTGGTGTCCGTGGACATCAGCCACAGCCTGCCCATCGCTGCCTCCAGCTCCCTTGACGCGCACATCCGTCTCTGGGACTTGGAGAACGGCAAGCAGGTCAAGTCCATCGACGCAGGACCTGGTAGGAGCTGACCCCGGGGCGGTGACGGCTCCCACACCAGTTCAGAGCCTTTAGGGACGGTCTGCCCTGCAGGCCAGAGGGTTTCAGGTGTGAGGGGGGACATGGGGGACGTGTATGCACGTGCCAGCTGCAGGGGCTCCGGGCAGCGCTCTGACCTGACGCAGGTGCCAGGGGGCTGAATAGCCTGACGTCGGCCCAGGTCAGGTTCTCCTGCCCAGCGGACTCCGGTGCTGAACTTGTGACACGGAGGCTTCGGGCTTAGATTGGGCGGTTGGGGATGCGGCCCCGTGTGGGGATGGTCGGAGGTTCTGTTTGCATACGTCCACGGCCTCACAGAAGCCCGGGACGTAAAGCCCGTGTCCTCACAGGTCTGTGTCCCAGAGGTCACAGGCCAGGAAAGCAGCAGTCACTGGTTTCCTAAGTCCCGTGGGGCGGCCTGTCCTGTGCCCAGGCCCCGATGAGCCTCGGGGGCGTGGGGACGGGGTGTCCGTGGGCCGTGTGGCGTGGAATACGCCGCGTGGCAGCGCAGGGCTCCTGTGGCCTTCCGGGCGTTACGCGAAGTGTGTGTTCCCCTAGACGCCGTCGGACTCTTTCCAAAGGGCCCGCACCGTGTTTCGCTCCCACCGTGTTTTACAAGTTTTTCAGTGACGGGTCCATCTTTCCTGACCGTCGTTTTCCTGGTCTCTGTGCAGTGGACGCCTGGACTTTGGCCTTTTCTCCTGATTCCCAGTACCTGGCCACGGGGACCCACGTGGGGAAGGTGAACATTTTCGGTGTGGAAAGCGGGAAGAAGGAGTACTCCCTGGACACGAGAGGAAAGTTCATTCTCAGTATCGCATACGTAAGGCAACGCTGCCCTTCCCGGGGTCTGACCCTGCGCTCGCTGCCCGGCCGTGGTCCTCGGGGCGAGGCCTGCAGCTCGCAGGGCACGCGCCCGTGTGGGTGGGGCCGGCTGCACAGGGAGGCTCACGTGCTCTCACGTGTCCGCTCAGAGCCCCGACGGGAAGTACTTGGCCAGTGGAGCCATCGACGGGATCATCAACATCTTCGACATCGCCACCGGGAAGCTACTGCACACCCTGGAAGGTGGGGCCCCGGCCGGTGCGGCCGCGAGGCGCGTGGGCGCTGGGCGTGCAGGCTCTCGCGGGGGCCGCGAGGCGCGTGGGCGCTGGGCGTGCAGGCTCTCGCGGGGGCCGCGAGGCGCGTGGGCGCTGGGCGTGCAGGCTCTCGCAGGGGCGGCGAGGCGCGTGGGCGCTGGGCGTGCAGGCTCTCGCGGCGGCTGCGGCCCGCGGGAGGAGCTGGCTCGTCGGGCCGTGGGGCGGTGTGTCGCCGCCCGACGGGCACCTGTTCTCGCCGTGGTAGCTGCTGCGGACTCTGCGGTGGCCGAGCAGCTCCTTCTGGTTGGCGAGGAGGCAGGCGAAGCCGGGGGGCCCACAGCTGCCCCAGGGGGCCGGGGCGGGAGGCGGCTGCCCTGCGTTCTCACATTCTCAGGGACGTGGACGTCCTCGGCGTGCACCCCAGTGCGGGGCCTTGGGTGGGGAGCCCACCGTCTGGCAGAGGCCATCTCCTGTGAGAACACGGCCTCCACGTGTCTCCACGGCCCCGGGGGAGCCCTTCCTCAGTGACGGGTGTTGACATCCAGCTGGCGAGGGAAGGGGACGGAGGGGCAGCCGCTCCAGGAGGGGGGCGCTCTGTGGGTGTTTCTAGAACATTTGGAGGCGGGTCCACTCATGACCGAAGCCCCTGGGCCGTGCAGCTCAGTGTTGCTGGAGGGATGCGGCTGGTGGGTGGCCCACGGGGCAGCAGGAGTCGCGTGGCAGTGGGTTAACGGGGCCCATGTGACTTGCAGGCCACGCCATGCCCATCCGCTCCCTGACCTTCTCCCCGGACTCCCAGCTCCTGGTCACCGCCTCGGATGACGGCTACATCAAGATCTACGACGTGTGAGTTAGCGGCCGAGGTCCACCCCGGCCTGTCCGTCTTGTGGGAGGCCGTGCCGTGTCCCCAGGTCCTCCGGTGTCCCCGTCCTGCCTCCAGGCGTCGTGGGGGAGGCCATGCAGGGCCTCCTGCGAGGGTCTGGTCCTTGCCGCCCATTCTCAGGGCCCCCCGTCCCTAGTGGGGCTCGCCGACTCTTCTGGGCTAGGTCAGTGCTGTGGACAGGACGAGCAGCACGCTTAATTAGACGTTACAGCAGGCCTTCCCTTCCCGTGACTTGTCCCAAAAGTCAGCGTCTCCGCGTTGTGTGCCACATTCCCGTTTCAGACAACACGCCAACCTGGCCGGCACGCTGAGCGGACACGCGTCCTGGGTGCTGAACGTGGCCTTCTGTCCTGACGACACTCACTTTGTTTCCAGGTACCGTGACTCCAGCATTTTCTAAACTGTGTGGATGGCCTTGAAGCTTGTGGCTGGTGGCCTTGAAGCTTTCCTTCAGGTGGCCTTCGTTTTCCGCAGTCTTTTGGACTGTGACGTTAGCGTCTTAGCGGGAATCCAAGTGGAATCTTTTCGGGGTGCAGCCTTCAGATTTTCCTCATAAATTGAGGCTTCTGCCCACGGTGCCAGGGTGGGTGACTGCCGGTGAGAGCGCTTACTGCGCGGGTCGGCAGGTCACCCCCGGGGGCACACAGGAGGGAGGTGTCTGAAAACGGTTCCTGACTTGCACGCCCCCCTTCTAAACAGCTCGTCCGACAAAAGCGTGAAAGTCTGGGACGTCGGCACGCGGGCTTGTGTTCACACCTTCTTTGACCACCAGGATCAGGTATGGTGTCCGGGGCATTTAAGCTCTTGGTCTGTGGGCTGCCGGCCCTGCCTGACCGCCAGCCACCCTCCCCTGCTCGGCCAGCTGGCCGGCTGCGTCCCTGTGAGCTGTGTGGGGGCCGAGCACGCGCTGTGCTGCTCAGCCTAGGCCTCCGGGGCCCTTTCCCGGTGTGGCCTGGCCAGGCCGGCTTGGCTGGCCCTTCCTCCTCAACACGTCCATTGCTTAAACACGGACCTTGCTTGTCATTTTGGGAGCCGTCCAAGGAGATGATGTGACTTTTTTTTTTTTTTTTTTAATATCCTTGAAGCCAGAAATTCTTACAGTTGTGTGGCTTTCATGGTATTGATGACTTTGCTTTTGGTCCTTAAGTTCAGTAAAGGAGGCTGTGTGCTCACAGGAGACGGCCTTTGCCAGCGAGACTGGAGGGGTAGAGGCGTGGGACCCGGGGCCTCTCCACCTCGAGGTGCACGGGCACCCGGGTCAGCTGGAAGCAGGTCTGGGAGGGACTGAGTCGGAGGAGGAGCAAAGGTTCCGGGGATTCGTCACTGTGGCCGTGCAGAGCTGGCTTTTAATAGGTTTCACGTTTTTGATGGTCCCACAGGTTTCTTATCGGAAAGCAGGTCAAATTAACGCGACTGTTCGTGCTTTTACGCTTAGTCTTAAACCACCACCAGTGAACTTGGCCCGGCGCGGTGGGGGGACGCGTTAACCTTGACCTTGCACTCCTGATGTGGGTCCTGGCTGGCTGTGCTGTCTCACGTGTGGCAGTCGGCGTGGTGCTGTCTGAGGGGATGGGGTTTGGGGTGGAAGTGAAGCCATCACCTGGCCTGGGCACAACACCCCACTCAGGGTTGGGGTGACGGTGACAGGCTGACCTGGTGAGGCTCCAGCCGTATCAGGTCTGTCTGGGATGGAGGTTCGAGTCTTTTAATTCCGCTCACAGTTTATAAACTCTGTGACCAGGGCGCCTGGCCCTGCACAGCCTGTGGTAACACAGAGAACTGCCGGCCATGGTGGTGGGGCGGGCAGGGGTGACCTCCAGGTGCTGGGGGCCTTTCCTCTGGGGGACGTGAGAAGCCTGCTGGACCCCTGGGCTCCGTCTTCGTGGCATTAGGTCACTCCCCGTGTTTAGAAATGAGCGTCCCGGAGTTGGGGAGGTGAGGGGACTGTAGTTACGCAGTCGTAACGGAAGAGGCCTGGTCCCCGGGGGCCCGGCTCTCACTGGTCAGGAAGCACGGAATGCCCCGTCTCAGAGCCAGCGTGCGTGTGCTTGAAGAGGCGTTAATTACTAGAGCATTATCTTCTACTTACAGGTCTGGGGAGTGAAATACAACGGAAATGGCTCAAAAATTGTGTCTGTCGGAGATGACCAGGAAATTCACATCTACGACTGCCCGGTGTAGACGTCCGTCTCCCAGGCTGATGCGGCCGAGGACACGACATTCCTTACCTTCCTGCCTCGTTTGAGAGAGAGAGAGCATTTCCTGTAGCCGACACTTAAAATGTAGATACAGTATAAACCTTTTCATGTTTTATTAAAGATGCTGTTCATACTGGACCATAAAGTGTTCTTCACACAGACACCCAGGTTCTACAACATGTTTCTTGTCCACCTGCCTGGTCACGGGTACGGCAGGGAGAGGAGCAGGGGTTGGGAGGCGAAGCGGCCTGGGCGCCTGCCGGACCCTCTGGGTCAGAGGTGCAGGCTCGCCCTGGGTCCAGGGCTGGCCCTGCAGCAGCTGACAAGGGAGTGTCTTTCTCGGGGGGTCTCCCCCTGGCACCCTCTGCTGGGTGTATTCATGATGTCCCCGCCATGCTCTGTGGTCCCCTGGTTGCTGGTGGACCTGGCTGGCTGGGCAGCGCCTGTGGCCAGGCCCACTTCCTGGCGGCTGCTCAGGGGTCAGCACACAGGCTGCCCCGTCCCCCTCGTCCTGCACAGCAGTCACCGCTGCCCACGGCATGTGTCCTCCCCCAGGGAGACGCTCTGAAGGGGACATGGTCCCATTTCAGCGCGAGGCTCCAGGAAACGAAGGGCCAAACGCCGCCACCTCACACCAGCTGGTTTAATCAAAGTGACAAATGTTACAGGGGACAGTTTCTCGGCGACACCCTCCAAGTTCCGTCCTCGTGATGAGGGAGGAGCTGAAGGTGGCTCTGCCCTGTCGTGCACTGCACAGCAGCCCCGCAGGGGCTGGTTGGGAAGCCGAGTGCGGGAATGGCGTCCTGCCGTGGGGGTCTGTTTGCAAACCGGCTCTCACATGGGCCTCGCTGGTTTCGTGTCTGTGAGGTGCGCTCTTCTCTGCCTGTTCTGAGCAAAGGATGCCCACCCCCACCCAGACGGGTCTCACCTGCCCGTGCCCCTCCTGGGGAGCCTCTGGTCTGCGTCACACAGGGGCTGGTTACCCAGATGGCGGCAGACCTGACGGCCTGTGCTTTGACCCAGCAGCTTTGGTGGTGACTTTTCTCGTGCGGTTGTAGGGAGGAGGTCTCCCTGCCCAGAGCGCACAGTGGTGTCCAGGCAGCAGCCCAGGGAGGGCTGGGCCGAGGGGGGCTGGGCGGGTGCAGTGCTCAGCAGGGTGCCCCCATTTAGGAGAGGAGCACACTTCAGGAGGGAGGGAGCTGGGCCTGGGAGCGTGGGGTGGAAGCTTGGCCTCCACAGACCCTCGAGCCGCCGGGAGGCGGGCCTGGCCACGAGCGTTCCGCCGTGGCTCCTGCTGCCGTGGCTCCTGCTGCCGTCCGTGGCGGCTGGGAGCAGGGGAGGTTTGGTTTCCTTCTCAGGTAAGCACTTTGGTGGGAGAGCACGGTACTGTCAACAGAAAATCATTAAAGCCACAAAGGACACGGTGCGGGGGACATAGCCAAACAGTTCTATCAGCATTTCATTTGAAACAGGTTTGTCCTCACCACGAGGCTTGGAGAGTTCTGGAAGCCTTCGAGAGAGGTGATCAGACACACTCACGCTCCTGCAGCCACGCCAGGGCACAGAACCCCAGGACACGCACTGGCCCAGTGGCCCGGTCAGCATGGGCCAGGCCCTGCGGCCGAGGCCGGCCCACAGCTGTGCTCTTGCTCTGGAGGAGGGTCAGCTAGAGTCTAGACAGAACTATCCCCTTAGCAGCCCTAAGGTCACGGCCCAAGCGCCCCACCACCCGCCGTGGGGACGGGGCCTGGAGGATCTGGGGGCGCCGAGTGACGGCTCCGCCCCCAGGACCCCGCGGCACCGGCAGAGCACCCCGGAAAAGCGGGCTCCGGGTGAGGGACACGCAGGCGCACACATAAAGCGAGAACTTGGCCGCCGGGAGAGATGGGGGGCCCTGGGCATGGGAAGGTGCGCACCCGCGCGCGCACACACGCACACACACACACACACACACACACACAGGACACGCGGGCGGGCGTGGAGCACTCCTTCATTCCCACCCACAGCCCCGCCGCCGCCTCAGGCCGTCTGGCACTGCACGCCCGCGCGCGGCCCGTCCTCGTCCTCCTCGTAGGCCTCGCGGTGCTGGCGCCAGCTCTGGTCGTCGGGGTCGAACTCCATCAGCTCCGCCGGCTCCATGTCGTCCGTGACGCTCACGCTCTGCCGCGGGGGCAGCAGGGCTTCCAGCTGGGGGAGGCGGTCTGCAGGGAGCCAGTGCTTCTCCGGGAAGACGACCTGCGAGGGCGAGGGGCGCGCTGCGGGCTCCTCCTCCGGGCGCCGGGCGGGTCAGGGGGTAGGGGCCAGGCGGGCGAGAGGCGGGGCCTGGCGGGTCGTGGGGGAGGGGCCGGGCGGGCGAGGGGCGGGGCCGGGCGGGTCGCGGGGGCGGGGCCTGGCGGGCGAGAGGGGCGCGACCCCGGGGAGCCCGCCGCACTCACTAGGAACTGGATGATCAGCACCCCTCTCTCCAGGGGCGCCTTGTAGATGGGCATGCCTTCGTCGCGCACACACTTCAGGTCCCCGTGCTTGATCACCTCGCCTGCGTGCAGAACGCTCCGTCCAGAAACAGCCCCGGGGCCGGCCCCCACCCCCAGCCTCGGTCCGCAGGTGCCCCGGGAAAGGTCGCTCCCCCACCCTGTGCCCAGGGAGGGGCCCGCCCGCCTGGCACCACGCAGCCCCGTGTGGGCAGGCGCCCCGGTGCCCACGTAGCGACCCCATGGGGGCGCGCGGGGCAGTTTGCCACTAGGCCTCAGCGATGACCTTCAACCTCCAGAAAACCGCGGCACGCCGGCTTGTGCAGTCCACCCTGGCCCTTCGGTGTAAGGCCTGGCTGGGCTGCCGGCGGGGGCAGGGCGCTACCTGACTTGGACGTGATGACCAGGACGCGGTCATCCAGGGTTTTGATGGTCTTCTTGAAGCCGCACAGGGCTTCCGAGAGCTGAATTTTCATTTTCATGATCAGGTCGTGGCCTCGTCTCTGGAAGACACTGTGGTCCTTCTGGTCCAGCACGATGATGACGTCCCCTGCCTCCAGCTCGGGCTCCTGGTCGCCTTCCCCGTGAAATACGATCTTCTGTCCATCCTTCATGCCTGTGGAGCACAACCCCGTGAGGGCATTCCCCGGGAAGCTGTGCTTGCTGCCCCCGGAGCGCGGGCTCCTCACCTCTCTCCACGTGCACCTCCACCATCTTCTTCTCCCGGACCACCTTGGCGCCCCCACAGCTCTCGCAGCGGTCGCGGGGGCTGATGCGCTCGCCCTGGCCCTTGCACTCCACGCACACGGTCTGGATCTGCTGCACCATGCCTGGCCCGATCTGCTGCACATGCAGCTGCATGCCGCGGCCCTTGCACAGCGGGCACTTCTCCACAGACCCCTTCTTCCCGCCAATGCCTGCGGGTGGGGACACGGGGGACAGCTGTGCTGCTCCCTCACAAGCACAGCTGCTAGACACCACAGCAGGAGGGCAGCAGACCACCGACTGGCCCCTCGGGTTTGCATTCTGCCTTTACAACCGTGACAAGCAGTGTGGCAGAGCCTGCGTGATTCTAGCCAAGCAGATCATAGCCAGGTGTGCACACAGGATCCCAAACGTGTGTGTCTTGGGCTGTGCCCAAGCTGTGCTTTCTTCCACCCCAGGTGACCGAGGACACAAGAACACAGCCCTGTCCTCGGGGCAGCTGCCCAGCCCAGCCACCTCTCTGTGGGACAAGGTGGATCTGACTTTCCTTGAAAAATCAGATTTAAAAAAATTATGTTAATTATATTTCCATTTAAGCCAAGGGTCAGTAAACTATGGCCAGCTGCCTGGTTTTGTAAATAAAGTTTTATTGTCTGGGGCTGCTTTTGCACCGAGAGTGAATAGTTGTAACTAGCTGAAAAGAATTTTTAAGTTTTGGAAATAACTGTCAACACATAAAATAAATGTGCAATCCAAGTAAAAACGTACAGGGCCAAATGAAACAAGCTCGCCCCCCAGGTCTCCTGTTGCGATCTCTGTTTGACCCTCCCATTGGAAAAGGTCAGTGATTTTTCCCTGAATTACAAAACAATCAGAACTGTTTCTAGATCTAAGGGATCAGAACAGTGAGATTCATTCCAAAGTTAATTTTTACCTTCACATTTCTCACAAATGACATTTTTCTGCAGGGCCAATTTCTTTGTGACTCCATTGTATAAATCTTCAAGCGTTACGGACAGCTGATGGACAACGTTCTTGCCTCAGGGGAAGAATGGGAGGAGAAAACCATCAGTGACTCTGCCCTCAATCCCGTGTTAGTAGCATCCAGAGACTCAGAGCTGTGCCTGTGTCATTTGTCCCCTTCCCCATGGGCACTGTGCTATCACACCTGGCCCATCCCTCTGCCTCTGCGCCAGTGATGAGAACTAATGTCCTTTCTAGAAATGAGCTAATTACTCAATCATTTATAGACGTCAACACGAAGACTTTCCGTTCTGATTTCCAAAGGACGAGTCTGAGCAAGCCTGAAACGATGCCACAGTCAGGCTGGTTCACCAGGCTCCTCCCCTTCATTAAGAGAAGCTGTTCATCTCGAGACAGCGACAGAGCTGGGCAAGACATGTTCCAAGATAATCACATCTCCATGGTCGAGCCGGCAATGTACCCAGACAGCAGGGCAAGGATTTCTCCCTAATAAACACTGGTGTTCAGCGTGCTGTGCACGGAATCGACAGCCAAGCTTTCTGACGTGAGCACGAGTACAGCCTGACTCATCTAGGGGCTGCTGCTGACCCACACCACCCTTTCCTCTGAGTTCATCCAGGATTATAATAAGCTTCGTTGTCTATCTGGTTTGGAGGTCCGGTTTTCAACAGTAAATGGAACAGGGGAAAGGGAGCCTTTAGAGACCACGAGTAAAAGTGAGAGGTGACAGCTCAGAGCCTGGAAGGAGGTAAGAGGTGGGGAAATTAGGAAGCGCAAACCCAGAACCCAAAAGCAGCAGCCTGGGCCACCCAGCTCAGGGCCAAGTCCCCCAGCTCATCTTAATGCATTCTGCAGAAAGGCAGGGAGGTTCTTTCACTATGATGTTCAAACATAAAGGGGTACATCTGAGAAGGCTGAGAAAATGGGGCCACGCTGCACACACAGCACAGCCAGGGACAGAGCCCAGGGGCCCAGGGCGGAGTCGCAGGAAGGAGGGGGTGTGGGAGGGGGTGCCACATATATCCCTTGGGACACTTGGGGGATCTGACAAGTGTGACCGTTCTCCTTCCCGCTCAGCAGGGGACAGGCACTAAGACACGCCGGGTGGCCTGGATACCAGACAAGCAATGAGCTGTGGCCATTGTACCCTCCGAGGGTGGCGGGGTCTGTCCTGGTCCCAATACCAGACGACTGGAAACCACACAACTCGCTCGTGTCTTTAAGGGCACTCACCTCTCCTCTCTCTCGCCATGCGCCCTCCGCCGCCAAAGAACATGTCGAAGATGTCCATGGGCGACGAGAAGCCGGGGCTGCCCGAGCCACCCTCCTTAATGGCTTGCTCTCCTCCCTGGTCATAAATGTCCCTTTTCTTTGGATCTGAAAGCACCTCGTATGCCTGGGATATGAGCTTAAACTTGAAAGGGAAAAGAGAGCAATTAAGAAGCAAGTCTGAGTTGTGTCCAGACGCAAACCCAAACGAGCTGGTGTGTCACCCCGACCCTTCCATGCACTCCCCTGGCAGAGCGGGCATGTGGGGCAAACATGACTGAGACACCAGTGGCAGGGCCGCTGCTGGCAGGTGTGGACACCGTGCAAATCTGTGCTCCTGAACCCTCCCCGACACGACACCTCAGTTACTGGCAGCACCAAGACCTCCATAAAACATGCAGAAAAAGGTGCAATGAGGATGGAGACTGATGGAGATACGATGTTTTCTCTTGCACTACAAGTCCCTGAGGGAGATCTAATAAGTTTAATAAGCAGTCATGAATAAATGATGGCTAATAACAGCTAACAAATAACTGGGTAATTTAAAAAAATTAAGTCTTAAAGAGACACCAGAATCATTCTCACAGCCAGTTTCTGGGCCTGTGTGTGGGTTGGGGACTCCGTGAATGTTCTGCATAATCAAAGGACACTTGGACTTATCCAAAGTGCAAGTTACAATGAAACTCATCTCAAAAGCTGGCTAAGGTGATAGCCAAGAATGTACCCCTGGCATTGCCCCTGAAAGGGACAAACTTACTGACCCGCCACCCGCGTGTCTCACAGAAAACAGCCACAGACGCGACAAGCACAGACTCCATACACAGAGCCTGACAACAAACACAGGCTGCCCAGTGCTTAGCAACACAGGACAACAGGGCACAAAACAAAGACCAGCACACCCAGTAGTCGTCTCAGTTGGCTTCATCTATTTTTGAAGAGACATTAATAATACAGTGACAAGCTTAGCAGGAAAAAAATAACAAGGTTCCACCTGTGACAGATGAAGGGGACAAGAACCACACACAGGCGTGCACAAGGAAGTACAGGTCTACACAGTGTGCCTGACACACAGTAGGACCAGACAGAAGGAAACTCTTCCTAGTACTAGGCACATCACAAGCTCAGAGGGACCTGCTGGTCTCATGTGATGCTAATTCATTGCTGGCGATCAAACCAGGGTCAGAAGGCTTTCCCACATGCGCCTTGAGCCAGCCTTCCGAACCCTGACATTGGAGGTCCGGCCGCGCACCCCTCGAAGGCGATTCTCACCAACAGGCTGCAGTGAGTTTAGGGGGCGCACGGACGAATCACTGACAGCACGCAGAAAGCCAGCGGCTTTAAAAGCTACAGTAAGCCTCGTGGGTGAGGATGAGAAAGGAGGCCAGCGAGTCCCAGACGGGCGGCCTACGGGAAAGCGCTTAAGCCTGGGAGGGGCACTGGCGGCACAAGTGGCTAAATATAAACATGGCATCACCGCTGCTGCGCAGCCGACCTTCCCCGAGCAGCTCGGAGCAGCTAAGGCAGTCAGGTGGTCTGACCCGAGCAGCGTTTCCCCCCGTCAAAATGACCTGTGACTTCAAAAGTGGCCCAGGCATCAGCTGCCACATTTTTAGAAGGAACTAAGAAGTGAAAGGAGTCACTGAACTATTCAGGTGGGCGCTGAGCCTCGTTGGGGCTCAAAAGCGGGCTGTGCACAGGGTGGAAAAGGCTCACGGAGGTCTCTATTGTGCTGTGTCCCCGTTTGATAAAGAAAATGCGACCA
>PVJL010010774.1:0-46976 GCA_004026885.1 Lyroderma lyra
GGGTGCCACGAGGAGGTCGGGGTATGCGCCTGAACGCTAGCTGAGCGGCGAGCCCGAGGGTGACTCTAGTCTCTTCCTTGTAGATTTTGGCCCTGGGACTTAGTTTCCCCTCTCTATCGGTTTGCTTTCTGTGTGTCTCACCTTCAGATCTCCGTGGAATGAAACGGCCGTCAGTGCAGCCCAGCAAGTCACACGTTCGTTGGCGTTTCACGTCGATGGTCCAGCTTCCTCACGTCGATGGTCCTCGTCATCCCACGTGGTCACAGCTGCACAGGTGTAGTCTGGCTTCTTCTTTCACTGTCCCCTGAGGAACCCCCTTTCTGGACACGTTTCCCTTCCCGTCGTCTGCACGCCGCTCCTGTGCAGCGGCTCCTGTGGCAGGAAACTGCCACCCGCACGTCTGCAAACGCTCCTACTCTAGCCTCGAGCTCGGCCGGTGGCTGCTCTAGGTGCTGAACGTACCAGCGAAGAGCAATTTTGCACAGTTGTGAAGACACCGCCCCGCTTTCCCGGAGCTTCTAGCGCTGGTGTTCTGGATCCAAGTGCTTCGACGTGACTTCTTCCTTCTTTCCGGGGGGCTTTGGGGCCTTTGCCTCTGGCGTCTGGTGTGCCGTGACTCAGGATGAGGCTCTTCCCTCCCATTGTGCTGACACTTCCCAGTTTAAAACCCGGTTCCTCATTCCCAAAAAACATTCTTCACGTGTCTCATGGAAGACTTTCTCCCTCATCCCCTGGTTTTTCTGTGTGTAACCTCTCTTACTTGGACGTGGCATCTTCTGGATTGAGCCCTTAATCTTAGGGACTTCTTGTTATTATGTTTCCTGGTCTTCTTGTTCAGCTTTTTGGGAAATCTCAACTATGCCTTTCGTTCCTTCTACTGAATTCCTAGGTCGCCATTTCAAACACCTCCCTGGTCCTCCCGTAATGTCTCTGGTTCAGTTAGTGACTGTCTTGGGCGTGTTAACCCGGCTTTTTCTCCTCCCCAGAAATCTGTTCGGTTGTGATCCAGGAGCACCCCACAACCCGAATGGCGTTCCAAGAGTCATTTTCTGCTGCTTCTTGTGTCAAACGTCACAGCAAGTTTGAGAACTGGCTTATTCCACCAGCCCCCTCCTCATGTGTCTGCCCGGTGATGTATGCATTCAGCTACACCCTAACTCAGATGCCCACGTAGGCGCCAGAGAGAACGGAGCTTGCTTCGCCCACGTTGCTGGAAGTCGTGCTTGGATGGAAGAGTCACCCTGCAAAGCTAATCTAATGTCCAATGAACGTCGTGCAAATGCCTGGACCGAACACATCTCTACACACTTCGGGCAAAGAAAGGAGACTGAGTGTGGACTGCACGGCATTAGGAGTGGCTTCTAGAACTGCAAGACGTGGTGGCTCCCTACCGAAGGTCAGCGTGAACGGGCCTTCGGCATAAGAAGAACAAACTTTGTCCCGATAAGGCAGAGCCCCTCAGCACCAGGGAGCAGCCACAGGTTCAAGGGCGGAGAGAACAGGAACGTGGACACTGCCTGCCCCGAGTCCCCATGGCCTGCCCCGCCGCCGCCGCCTCGGGCGGGGGATGCGACCCAGCCGGTCACGGGAAACGAGTTAAACCTGCGCCTGGAGCCGGTTCGCTGCTTCTCTGTTTCTCTGGGTTCGCGTCCTTGTCAGGGTTCCACGGCGCCCCGTAGGGTGGGGAGCAGTCTAACAACGGGAGGCGACAGTGAGCCCTGGGGGTTTGCTGGGCGAGGGGCAGCACTCAAAGGATCAGAAGGTAACCTGATGCAGGTGGGTGATGTCACACCCAGTCTGCGCGTCACGACGGGGAGCTCAGCGGAGGGCCCGGGCTTACGCAGCGTCACACGCTCCTGTGTGTGTTTTGTCTGCTCCAACGTCTCTGTTTTCATTTCCCAAAGCTTAACTCGGCCTAAAACGGCGAGAGGACGGAACAGAAGAGATCCGTGGGAAATGACCTACCCAATACGGCTGAGGAACCCCAAAACAGGGGCATATTTTCTCAGAAGACCACCATGTCCCCATCTCCATGCTCCCGACCCGATTTCGGTGCAGGGGGGACCCTGGTTCACGTGGCGCCTGCTGGAGCGAAACGCGGAGACCCGGCCTTGCAGAGAGACTACTGAGGATCACAGCTCCCACAGGCGTGGAGCCTCCTTTATTGGAAGGAATCAAAGGAAACGGCCCCAAATCCCCGCCGAGACGTGTAACCTTAGTCAGAGCCTTCAGGCAGCACCAGCTGTCGGCTCGGTTCACGCGCACCTGGGCCGCGCGGTGAACACCGACCTCAGGAACTGACCACACGCGTGTGTAATGGCCGTGTTTTCCTATAAAAAAGACAAATAAATGGCCCTTTTCTGCCATCAATTAGAAATGATTTCTATCAGGATTTTTTCAGACAATTCCTGATTTAAAACAGCTTATTCACTGCCAGAATATACCCTAATTTTTATGAAAAAAAAGACGGTTACTAGAACTTGAAAAATTGAAGATCCTTTTATCTGGGATCACGAAGCAATCCGACCCCAACACCAAGGCCACTACCACCACACCTCCACTCCGATCGGGAAGGGACAGAGAGGTCATCACTCGCTTCGGTGACCCGCCAGGAGCAGCAGAACGGGCCCCGGTCGTCCTGCTGCCGCCCCGGCCGCCGCCTGCCCGCCGGAGCGCACGGGGAAACAGGACGCGGTGAGTCTGCGCTCCTGAGAGCTGTGGCTTCGCGCTGTGGCATCGACTCCGCCTCACCCTCACATTCCGCGTAAAAGGGGTCAGAACCGTGCTCGGGGCACCCTGTCCCCCCGCTCCTCCTTTCCGCTTTGTTGTCTCCAGGGAAACACATCGGTGCAGGAGCTCACGCAGCGAAGGGCACGGGAGGGCGGGTTGTCCCTGGGGAAATGCGCGGAAGACCTAAACCGTCACCGTAGTTGGTTCCATCTGTCGTGCACTGAGACAGCGGTCCCCAACCCTCCTAACGCCGCGGCCCTGTAACACAGCTCCTCGTGTCAGGGTGACCCCCATAACATTACTGTCGTTGCCACGTCATAGCTGTCATGTCGCTGCTTTATGGATTGTCATGTAAACAGCTGACATGGGCTTTCCGAGGGTCTTAGGTGACCCCTGTGACAGGGGCGTTCGACTCCCAAAGGGGTCGTGACCCACAGGTTGAGGACCGCTGCTCTAAGATAACTTGATTACAACACGTGTACATCCTAGAACCGAAGTGATTTGATCTAACATGTTGTTGTTTTTCTTCCTGTGTCCAAACATGACAAGGGGGTAAGGAGAAGGTTCATGCGGAAGACCCAAAGGTCTCTGACAGAAAACCAGGGGCAACGGGGAAGGAGAGAGAGAGGGAGGGAGAGGGAAGCGGGAGAGAGAGAGAGAAAGGTGGGAGAGACAGATGCACAGAGAGGGAGATGGGAGAGACAGACAGACAGAGAGGGAGGTGGGAGAGACAGACAGACAGAGAGGGCACAGACTTCGGGGGACCCAGGCGTGTCGCAGCGGGCCTCAGTGCCCCGTCAGCCAGGCAGAGCCCAGCACGCCCCGCCCCAGCCTGCTCCAGGCCGAGTGGGGTGAAGGCTTAAGGCCGCTCCTCTGATCCCCAGGCACCTGCGGAAACCGAAGTCCCACTTCCCGGCTCCTCGGGTGAGGACATGGCCTTTCGGCCCATTGTTCTGCGCCGTCGCTTATTAACCCGGCCGCTCTGAGAGCGGGGGTCTGCGTCCATACCTGGGGATCCGCAGCCGTCCGTGTCCTGCCCTGGTCAATGCCACTCGCTGTCCCGGCCTGGGCAGCCAGCAGCGCCCTTTCCCTGGGCCACGGAGATGCTCGTCTCACCGTGGGAGCAGACGTGCCACGTTGAGCAGTTACAGCTCCGGGAAGTCCCTGCAGGCACCGTCGCTTTCATGAAACCCTCTCCCGGTTTTGAGCAACGTTAAGCAACTTCTAACACACGAGAACGGTGTGTGAAACAGGAGCAGGACGGCCCTCTGGGCCCTAAGTGACCCCCGGGCAGGGAGAAGGGGACATGGCTGACGCCTGAGATCTGAGCTCTTTCCAGGACCTGTGACATCATCACAATTCCACAATTTTTTTGTGTGTGGGTCCCTGGCTGGGAATCGAACCCGGGCCGCGGCGGTGACCACGCTGAAGCCTTAGCCACTGCACCCCCAGGGAGCCCCCACAATTCCACAAATTTGGTTTCATTCTTGAACCACATTGTCTGCGTTGCTGTTTGAAATCGTAAAGAGGTGACCTTCAGCTCCTTCGTACTGAGCGCTTTTCTACAACAAAAACGCTACTCAGAGGTGACCATTTCCTACATTTCATTTACATTGATCTAGTTTTCTTTTATTTGTCCCTAAAACAATTGCATTTACTGATGTACATTTAAGGAACCTGTCTGGGCCCTCCTGGTTTCTAAAAGAACCTTGAACAGAAGTCATTCAAACATGTGCATGTTTGTCCTTGCAAAATCGTGGTGTTCAAATGCCCCAGACATAGACCAAAGCTCAGGGCAATGCCGCGGCCCCTGGAGGGCCCAGTGAGGACACAGTCTGGCCCCTGGAGGCACAGGTTGGCCTCTCATGTGCCCACCAACCACGTTGCAGTAAGGAAGGGCTTTAAAAACAGGGGATGAAAAGAAAAATGGGATGGAGTGCTCCTGGCTCCCCGGGTCAGGGTTCTGGGGGGCTTTCTACAGAGGGCCCTGAGCTACCCCTGCTGCAGGAAGCGACCGTCCCGGTCCGCCCCCTCCCCACCGCCCAGGTCCGAGCCCAGGGATGTCATTAAGACCCAGCAGGAACCAGGACAATGGTTTCCAGCCCTGCCCGACAGGACGTAGCGTGTCCGAGGGCATGTCCCCCCACGGCACTGCCCAGAACGGCTCGCATCTGTCGACAGAGCCAGTGGCAGGACTGCTGTGACGTCCCCACAGGCAGTGCTGCTCCCGCGGCCCCACACGCGGTACGCTGCCGCCCACAGCAGCCGGAGTCACGGCCGCGCGGTGTGTCTCGGGGGCGGGGCCATGTCGTTATGGTTACTGTCCCCTGTAAACACGGGAGGAGAATCGGCCCAGGAAAGAGGCTTCCAGGCCATGCGCCCCCGGCGACAAGGCCGTGTGACGGCGCCCCTCCCCACCCCGCCCGGGCCCGTCTGGGACCCCCGCTCCCACGCTCCCACGCGCGTGCACCCTGTGGGTGGGCCCCGGGGCCGGGGAGCACTGCGCCCTCAGGTCCCCAGGAAGTTATGGAAGGTTCCACCTCCCTGGGAGGCTGCACAGAAGCTCTTGATGGGCCAGGGGTTCCTCCCGCTCTGGGACTTAAGGTGCTAAGACCGGGACGCTCCAGGGCACGCCGAGGCGGCGGGTCACCGACCAGCCACCCTAGAAGCAGACGCCACGATGGGAACAAACGCGCGAGCGTTTTCTTAGCGGAAACACGAGGTGAGGGAAGAGCCACGCGGGACGCGGGGCATTGGGCACCACCGGGGAGGCTCAGCCCGCGAAGCCGCCAGCGCCCCGGGGACGGGGCCCCGAGCTCAGGGCCGGGGCGGGGGAGGGAGCGAGGCAGGAGTAAGGAGAGGTCGCCGGCGTTTCACAAAACAAAGAAAACAAACAAACAAACAAAATAAGCTTGCCCACTGGACTACACTTCCCGACCATCCCTAAGTGAGGCAAGGCGGCCCCTGTGAGACTCGGTCAGCGCCGGCCTCCTGTGGCCACAGGTGGTCCCCGTGTCCCCAGGCTGTCCCCCAACTGTTTCCAGGTGGCCCCCAGGCAGTCCCCAGTTGGTCCCCAGTTCACCGGGCAGTCCCCAGGTCCCCGGGTAGTCCCTCAACTATTTCCAGGTGGTCCCCAGGTGGCCCCCAGGTGGTCCCCAGGCCGCAGGGCAGTCCCCAGGTCCCAGGGTGGTCCCCCAACTCTTTCCAGGTGGCCCCCAGGCAGCCCTCAGGTGATCCTCAGATCTCCGGGCAGTCCCCAGGTCCCCAAGCAGTCCCTGGGCGGTCCCCAGGTCTCCAGGCAGTCCCCAGGTCCCCGGGTGACCCCCAACTGTTTCCAGGTGGCCCCCAGGCAGTCCTCAGGTGATCCCCAGATCTCCGGGCAGTCCCCAGGTCCCCAGGCAGTTCCCTGGGCGGTCCCCAGGCAGTCTCCAGGTGGTCCCCAGGTCCCCGGGTGGTCCCCAGGTCCCCAGGTGGTCCCCAAGTCTCACTGGGCTCTAGGAGACAACCTCCAGGCAGGATAACAACCAGACTGCCCCCGCACACTTCAGGTCAAGAGTAAAATGTCCACTGTGACCGGGAAACACGGGAGGAGGGAGGAGAGGGCCTCGTCCAGAAAACCCCGTCGGAGCTGCTCGGGCGCCCGCTCCAGCCCCGCAACAGCAATGCAGGTCCTTGGCCCCGTACGAGTGAGCCTGACTGCCCCTCCCGTGGCGGAGAATTCATCCAGTTTAAAGTGACCCGGATTGAGACCCAAGTTCCTCTCCACACCCGCGTCCGTGTGGCTGCGGTACCGCGCCCTGTCACGCAGCCAGACGCCAGTGCAGGTGCGGGGAGCCGGGGTCTCCTCGCGTGGCCGATGTCCCGCGAAGCAGCGTTTCCTTCAGAACGCGAGTGGTCTTCAGCCAATCCACCGCACGGGCTCAAGAGCAAGAACTGGAGTTTCCTAACGATGAACGAATTCTGCCCCCAGCCCGGCCACCAACGGAACTTCCAGCCTGCCGGCCGACCCTGCGGGTTGCAGCTTGGCCACCGTGGTGTGAGCCAATTCCTGAAATAAATCTGCGTGTCTGTGTGCGTGGGTGTGCGTGTGCACGTACGTGTGTGCGTGTGCACGTACGTGTGTGCATGTGTGCGTGTGCACGTACGTGTGTGCGTGGGTGCGTGTAGCCTTTGATAATGGTAGATTACATATTTGCTTAAAAATAATACTCCAAAGCACACATTAGAAAAAGATACAAGGAAACTCTGCCCCCAGATTTGCTAGAATCTACATTCAGCAAACTTTAGGTATCTGAGAGGCCACCAGATTAAACCTCGTCACTCTGCAAATAAAACCGTGACATTGTTATTTCACTTCTGAGATCCACCTGCTCAAGTCCCAGAGCCCCACAGCGAGCGGTGCATAGTGAGGGACACACTCACAGTCTGACAGGTGGCACTCCCGGGCTGGTGGATTGGCCGATGGCTATCTCTGTGTCAGTCACAGGACTCGTCCGGCCTCGGTTCCTCAGAAGTCTGTTTCCCAGAAAGGTTACTGCTCAGCAGAAGTGAGCTGATGGAGACCTGATCTCTAGTCACAACTCAGTGCTGTTGATTATCCACCGTGATCGACCTTTGATAGAAGATGAACGTTATTATGGCACTGCCACGAGAACGGACTCACGTGATCTCCCTTTTCAAGTACATTTCACACCAGTTAACAAGGTTCATGTTGCAAGTTCCTCTGCTCAGACCGTAAGCATCTTGCATCCCGTTACGGGTTTGTTTTGGTTTTTTCTTATTGAACGAGCTCTTAGAGACTGTCTCAGTCAGCTCAGGCTGCTCTGACAAAGAACCACAGACCGGGTGGCTCATAAACCACAGAAATTTCTTTCTCACAGTCTGGAGGCTGGAAGTCCAAGGTCAAGGTGCTGGCGACCCAGGAATTAGAGAGACACTGCTTTCTAGTTCAAAGATGGCCATCTTCGGATTGTTCCCTCACACGGCGGAAGGGACAAGGGAGCACCCCAAAGCCCCCTTTATAATTCCATTATGAGGGCTGAGCCTCATGACGTGATCACCACCCCAAGGCCCCACCTCAAGATATCGTCATGTTGGGGTTAGTTCTCCACATAGGAGTTTGGAGGGGCCCCAACAATCAGTCTGAAACAGGGATCATCAGAAATTCACACGTCTGAATGCACTTATAACACTCTGAGATGCCAGTCAGATTTGTTGTCATGGTTAGTCACCTGAATGATGCCATTATGTGCCTCCACAGGGACCCTCGGACAGGGCAACTCCCTCGAACTCACTCCTGATGCCCCTAATTTTCCCAGGTGCACAATGCACTGATTTCTTTCCCCTGGAAACACGCTCACTCCCTGGGGTAGCGCCGTCCCTGGTGCTCCGGTCTCCACAGGGACCGCTGAGGAGGCTTGGAAGCCAGCTCGGTGTGGGGCGTGCTGTGTCACTCCCTGATCCCGCAGTCACAGTCTGAAGTTTCCGTATCCTTCGCCACAAAAGAAACATTACACCTTCTAACTGTGTCTGTTGGCCTGTATCCATCACACACATTACCATCCGATGTGACAGCCACACAGCTGACGCCGTGGGGGACAGTGAGCGCGGTACCCCTGCAGCGCTGTGGTTGCGCACTGTGGATGGAGGGTCCCGGCTCACTGTTTGGTGTGTTTCACCTGTCAGTCAGTCCTGTCAGTGATTGGTACTTGCACCTCAGACTCAGATCACATGTTTCTTCTGTTAGCAACTCCAGGCTCTTTTCCGTCTTCTTAACTTTCTGCAGATATGATCTCTGCTTCTCTGAGGAATGTTAAATGCGATGGTTAGTGATGCGCAAATACATGCCCAGGAGGCAAAAAGCAAACGGACTGAAATGAGCAGCCAGCTCAGGAGGGACAGTGTCTCCTCCACAACAAAACCCAGTGAGGAAGAAGAGAGGCATGAACCAGTGGGACTCGTCTCACCTCATGCTTGGCCCTGACGTGCAGAGAACAGGTGCGATGGCATGGGAAGGGCCCTCGACTTATCAACCATCAGACTTCACCAGGAGACAAACGACATAAGCAAAGTCAATCTCGGTGTGCACGTCTGTATAACAGAAATGATATCCATTCTATAGGGTTGAGTTGGGAAATAAAGTTTTCGGACTAAGTCAAGATTATACATTAAATGACACCATCATTATTTTTGTTGTCAGAAATGCATGTTTGCAATAACCTCGCTATGTCTCCAGAGGTGTCTTTTCTACATGAGACACATGTTTCCTCTATGCCCATGTTTGTTCCTACATCACCACAGTTACAGAGCTCCTGTCATAAACATTGGGGACAAACATGTCCTCTCCCTGATATGGGGAAGCAGAAAGGGCACCAGCTGACCTCTCTCCCAAGTTTTCCTTGTGATAATTGTATGAGTATCCGTATGTGTTAAGTTAGGACCACTCTGTTTTGTAGCACTCCTAGGGGACAAATAATGTATACTGGCACCACAGCACGTATGGACACACATTTTTCGAACACTTGTTAGAGACCAAGAATTACTCTACATCCTAGGGCTACGCAAATGAACAGACCCAGTTACTGACCTGTTTCAATCCAGTTGCAAGTTGACTATCTTTATCTTCCTCCTTACCCTCCTGATCCAATCCATGGACCACCAAATATATTTCGTGTGTCTACCATGTATAAAGTATCGTGTTGGATAATCCAGAAATACATAAAGTGGGTACCTCGATCCAGGCAGGCTACTGTAACAGAAGGTCCTAGACCAGGGGGCTTGCACACCACAGAATCTTACTAATCACAGTTTTGGAGGCTGGAAGTCTTTGTGATTAATTAGATCAAGGCCCTGGCAGATCGGGTGTCTGGTGAGAGCCCACTTCCTGTTTCGTAACCACCTCATCCTGACATGGAGGAAGTGCTGAGGGAGTTCCCTGCGGTCTCTTTTATGTAATCCTCTCCCTGAGGGCTCCACTCTCGTGACCTGGTCACCTCCCAAAGGCCCCCGCCTCCTGATACCATCACCTGGGGGTTAGGTTGTTAAATATGCATTTGGGGGCAAAGCACACGTCCTCCCCACAGCAGCAGGTATATGAAAAGGTTCCAACGATGCAGAAACTTACGGTCAAGTTAGTGAGGTGAGATGAGGACACCAAAATCGAGGAAAACTAAGAGCCTCAGTCTATGAAATGATCATATTGCACTAGATTAAACAAGACTAATTAATTACAAAGTAAGAATTTGAGGTCACAGGTGCCAATCACTTAACTTACATACAAATTGATTGCTGATGGCTACTTCCTTCAACCTTTTTCTGGAAGGTGTCTTGCATGTCTCTTGTCACTGTGGCCATTCTTCAAACGCTTACATCCAACAACGTAAACACACACCCATCATGCGGTACAAATACGTACTCAAAGTTCTAATACTATAAATGGCATTTCACGAATTAATTCAAGACTTCTGGAACTGCTTTCAATCAAGACTGAGAAAGCTGTTCTAAATTACAAATCGGAAAATAAATCCATGCTCATGTAAGATTAGTATTAAAATAAGATATAATTGGCATAAGGCTAAATTCTATGTCAAGATGTATTAATCATTTTTCAAAGTGTGTTTCAGAAAGCGTGTTTATTTGCTATGTGTGGAAGTTACGTATTAAATCACGATGACTTTTATACTGAATTTGGTAAGGATTATCAGCAAACTTTATTTTAAAATTTTAATAAAGAAAATTCTAATGTAAAGAATATATAGCCCAAACATGTGACTACTCTACACTTGATGATGAATCCATGAAATTATGGAGATAATGTATCTCAAAATTTGTGTTATCAACTGGATTACGGGCTCCTTGCGGAATAGGACTTTTTGAATTTTTAGAAGTCACTAAATCTTATTATGAAACAATAATAAAATGAAAAAACAAAAATTAATGTTTATACCTAGTACTTATTTAGTCACTTCTATGCACAAGACATCATTCTAGGTACTACATATACAAGGTCGGACAATTAATTTCATGAACTCATCCTGGGAAAAGTACTGCACACCGCATTGCTGAGTGTCACTACGGTCACCTTCAATACTCCCCTTGGGAAGCTGTGAGCCAACGCCAGGGCTAGTTTACCCTTCAAAGCAATTTTGGAACTCTCGTTCTGAAATGGCCATCAGAGCTGTCATCGTACCGGTAAGGTTATGACACCTTACTGAGCTGTTTGTACAGTGCTGCCAATACAAGCTTATGGTGGCAAGTTTGCGGACTTGTTAGATTTTGGGTATGACAAAAGCTGTAATGATCATTCCAGAAAAAGAGCCCCAGAACTGCTCTGAAGGGTGGACTGGGCACTGGTGTTGGTGCACAGCTTCCCAAGGGGAGTATTGAAGGTGACCGTAGTGATACTCAGCAATGAGGTGTGCAGCACTTTTTCTAGGATGAGTTCGTGAAATTAATTGTCCGACCTCATGTAATAGGAAAAATAATCCTTTTATCGGAGGCCGTAGATTTTAATGAGGAGAGGGATAAGAAATAAAGGCAACATAACCTGCTAGGCGTGTGAAGGACTGTCCCAAACGTAGAGCTGCAGGAGGCACGCGGAGGGGACGGGCAAGTGGCGTTTCCGCGCGCTCCGTCCAGCGTTTTTCACCAAGCAGGCCTTGGGCAGAGACACTCGGAAGGAACGACGAGCCAGTCAGGTGTCCGGGGACAGTTCTGGGGCGGTTGCCCAGACCCCCGCATCCCGGGATGTGGGTGAGCAGAACGGGCTGGGGTACAAGCATGGAGACGGGGTCGGAGAGCCGCCGTGGCCTCAGGGCCCTGCTCTGCCGAGCACGGATGCAGGTGCAGCCGTGTGGGGGAGGACAGGCCCCGGCCGGCGCGGTGCCGGGGCGGAGGGCGCCTGGGCCCCGACCCGAGGACAGGAGACGACGGGGACGTGGTTTCTGGGGTGGAGGAAGCAGGGAAGAAGGCTGCTCGGGAGAAGCGCGGAACCTGCCGGCCCCCACGAGCCTCGAGCCTTAGCACCGGCCGCCCTCTCGGGCCAGGGGATCCCGGAGCCACACCGACGGAGTCCTTTGGTTTGTAGCGGAAAGACCCGCGTTCAGACCCGGGGGCACAGACTGACTCGTCTGACTCAGAGCGAAACAGCCGAAAAGAATTCACTTCCCGACGCTCTCATGACATCAGTTCCGAGAAGGTTCTGGACGTGGCACGGCAGGACACGGCAGGACACGGTAGGACACGGCAGGACACGGCAGGACACGGTAGGACACGGCAGGACACGGCAGGACACGGCAGGAAGGCTCAGCGCTTCCGAGTGCTCGTTAACGGGGCTCCATTTCCTTTGTGTCTCACTGTTTGGGATGTTTCTAGTCCTTTCGGCCGTTACAGCTTGTGTGCTTTTCCCCGATAAGCCACGTGGAGTCTCTTGAATGCCTCTGGAGCGAAATCCTTAAAATACATCCAGCCTCAATCTGCAGTCCCGCCCACAGCCCTTGTCGTCGACGGCCCCGTGGCGGTGGCTTCCCACCTCTGGACATTCGTCACTGCCATTGTCAAGAGGACACGGGTTTAAAGAAACATCTGAGAAGGGCCGCGTGGAAGGAGATTCCAAAATCAAAGCACAACGCGTGGTCCTTACGGAAGAGCTACGCACACGTGTGGACTTCCAAACCGGCGCTTGCAAAATGTCATTTCGGGGAGAAAGGCCATCGAAGCCCATCAAAGCCCATCATTTTCATTCCGCTTCCATCACCAGAGGGCCCCGAGAGTGGATGTTAGATTAATGGGATGCATTGCTGTGGTTCCACAGTGCTTATTGGCAGGAAGAGCTCCCAGATTTCTTATTACAAACGTCGCTGACTAATTGCATTAGGCTGAGCTGGGAGAACTATTTTTAGGAGATTTTTCACAGAACAATTTCTGCTGGCTGGCTGCCTCCTCCAGCTCCAGGACTGAGGCTTCTCTCACACATGTCACCTGGTGCTTTCTGTCAGTCACACGGTAGCACAGGCTACCTTGTCAGAACTGCCCAGATCGACTCGGGTCCCCGGGACCAGTCACTGAAGCTCCTAGGACAGCGGTTCTCAACCTTTGGGTCGCGACCCCTTTGGGGGTCGAATGACCCTTTCCCAGGGGTCGCCTAAGATCATCAGAAAACACATATCAGATATTTACATGACGATTCATAACAGCAGCAACATGACAGTGATGAAGTAGCAACGACAATAACTTTATGGGGTTCACCCCAATGTGAGGAGCTGTACTAAAGGGTCGCGGCGTTAGAAGGGCTGAGAACCACTGTCCTAGGAGAAAACCCGAGAGGCAGGGCAGGGACGCGCTTCCTCTGTTGACTCTTGGTGACTAGTGTGCAGACATACTGTGCCTGAACGTGCACACACACCGTGACCCAACACCAGCACAGAGGATGGCGGGTGACATGCCACAGGGGCCTGTGGACAGGGAGGCGATCGCCCACTTAATGCAGAATGAGATTTTACAAAGTGAAAACTAGAAGCGTTAGTCGTCAGCTAACTGCGCTTGGCACCTCAGTAAGTCGGCTGAATCCGGCTTCGAGTTGCCGCTGAACTCCGTGATGGTGGGTCATCAAAGTCACCCTGCTTGTGCTGCCAACGTCTTGATTGGAGCCTAAATGACCGAACTGGAAGGTAATTTAGAAATGATGAACTCCAAAGCCTGTCGCTTGGATGTACCAGTCCACGGAGAAAAGCTGGCACAGCCTTTGAGAGGTAAAATCTGCAGAGCCTCTGAAGGGTAAGCCAGGCACGACCTTAACCTCGCAAGTCACCTACCATCAAAACACCTACGTGCTCGCTCATCATGTGGGCAAAGATACGCGCAGCACTGCTTGTAATTAAGGAAAAACAGAAATCCGCTGACTATTTGGATAAACTACGATGTGTCTGTGCCATGGAACATCATGGAGTTTTTTGTTTAATACGATACAGATCGTATATATCATTTAAAGTTCTCTGGTATATATTAACTGAAAAAAGCAATTCAGAGTATATAAGGCAGCGTATATATTTCTAGGCATATAAAAGAATGTGTGCAATGTAATTTATAAATTATGTAGTATGTAGACATCCCTAGTTCCCATGTATGTGGAATTTACATGTATACCTTTACATATATGTTACGTATGTGGAATCGATTTTGTATCTACATGTGTTATGTACACACTCACATACATAAGTTTAAGGAAGCTTAAGTAGTAGACTTTAATAGGAAGTGAGTTTGAAGAGAGGGTGATGGCTATTATATGTTTTATGCTCTCTTATTTTGTTTTTGATTTTATTCATATTAACTACGGATTCGTAGATATTACTTGTATAACTAAAACTTACATGCAACTCGAAAAGAAGCTAGATCCGGCAGCAGAAGTTCGTTGCACGCCCACGCCACTCCGCTAATTTGTGGGAGAGCCAAAATGAGATAAAAGGAGGATGAGCTTTCTAGAAGAAAGTCATGAGTGGCCTGATCTCAGGGCCCGGAGGGAGCCCGGGAGCTAACAGCAACGCCAAACCCTCATTGAGTATCCGGGTCTTCAGGGCACGGCTTCACGTGCTTTTTGCGAACTACCGTATTTCACCGTGTACAATGCGCACCCACGTTTTTGGCCCAAACTTTCAGGGGGAAAAAAATCTTTTGTTTTAATTTTTTTAATTCAAAGTTTTATTGGCTTATATTTAGGTACTTTCTTTTTGTATTATAAAGGAATGTCAGCATTTACATTTTAGCATATTATGCTACAAGAAATTTTGCATAACTAGTAATTAAAAAACAACAGATAGAAGGTACAAGAAACTTTATGTATAAAAATGTTTTTACATAAAAAAAGATTATAGTATTCCAGAGTATTATTTTGCATGCAGATACCATTATTGATTTTCAGAGTTACACTTTAAACTCATGAGCATAAAGAAAAGAATTAAAAACACATATATAGATGCGGGAGTAGTGATACCCAAGTATAATGCGCATCCTTGTGCGCATTATACATGGTAAAATATGGTAATTTATTTAATCTTCAATGCAAAGCCATGAGGTAGCTGTTCTCCCTTTGGTGACATGTTTGCAATACATCCACCAGCGTCCCCACCATGGGTATACACCTTACAATTGCTCCCTTGCACTGACTTGACTCTGACTTTGGTTAGAGGGACAAATAACAAATGTCACCTACCCAGAAGCTCAGAAAGTGAGTGCAGGCTAGGAGCTGCCAGTCCCCCTTGCTGGGCCCCTGCCATGACCATGACCACGACCACGACGATGACCATGAGCTTGGATTGGCATTCTGGAGGGTGGAGGGCACATAGAGGAGCATCCCCGCTGAGGCCTCGCACATGCAGGACGCCTCCCAGGCCCCCTCAGGGGAGCAAAATACCCCTACCCCCGTGCAAAGGGCAGGGGGCAGGTCGTGTGCGGGGAACTAGGACATCACCTGCGTTTTTTCATCCAAACAGGTTTCAGCCCAGAATTTTTAAGTGTGCTGGCTCCTCATTGAGACAGACGCTTTATTTAACGACAACTCCGAGTGTCAGGGTGACTGAAAAATGGCCTTACGGTACGTGCATGTCGTTGGCTCTCACATTACTGGTGTCACCCCTGAGGATTCACAGGAAGCTCTGGTCGTCTCTACCTTCCATGCATCTTTGATGGGCTGTGCCATCAGCTGTTCCGAGACTTTGGAAATCTCTAGGTCCAAGTTCAACAGGGAAGAAAACGCGATCAATACCAATACTGCCGACAGGTACACGCGCTGGGAGTTTGTTTCTCACTTTTCTGTACAACCCCAGTTGTCTCCAAGCAAGAGCGACCTCATTGCTCCGTCAAGAACCTCGGACTGATCACAGCCACGTGGCATGTCCTCTGCGAGTGAACATCAGACTTGTCGTGTGCTGGGTTTGGTTTTCCGACCTGGGGAAGAAAGAGGGGGGCTTCTGGTCCCCTCCCACCGTCCTCAGGACGCAGCCGCAGCCCACGGGGTCCTGCCCGCCCCGCGTCACGCAGAGCGTGCCTCCGTGGGGCTCTTCCCCACCACCTGGCATTCTCTTCTCCTAGGCTGACCAGACGTCCTGTTTCTCAGTGGGACAGGAATGTTTCATACAGTACTTGGGGTCGGCCAGGTCTCACCGGGCTAAATGCAAGGTGTCACCAGGCGGACCAGGCCTATTTCTCTGGGCTCTTCCCATACCCGGCCCCACCTTTTCATTTGGGCAGCCACTCTGTCCCCTGAGAGGCTTTTCCTGACTGCCCCACCTAAAAGGACACCCTCAGTCCCTATTCCTCGGTGTCATGTGCTTTCCTCTGAGCATTTAGCACTCGTGGTAATCATTTTATCAGTGTGTTTGTGTGTGTGCGTGTTCACTCCCCTCCCTGGGCTATGAGCTCCACAAAGGCGGGACTATTTCTGTCTTACTCACAGCAGCGCCCCACACCTAAGGCAGCCCCAAAGCTTGCTGGGTGGGTAAATAGAAGAGATTTTGCCGAAAGACGTCCCGGCGGGTGTGTCAGCAGGAGCACGACGCGCCCAGTCACTGACGGCTGAAGCTGGAATGATCCGCATTTTTAAATCGCACACCCGTTTGCAATGTGCTTTTGCACTGATTTCCTCATTTAATTCTGTCACCCACTCTGAGTGAGAGGAGAGGCTGTCGGCTGTCCGTGACTCAGCTGAGACGGGAGAGGGCACGGAGCCCACCACCCCCAGCCCTGTGTCCTTGCAGCAGCCTGCCCACAAAGTGGGGGTTTGCTCCAGTTTTTACCAAAGCCCTTTGGAAGCTCTGGCAGTTTGCTTCATTACAGTAATATCAACATTTGCACCAAGACCACCACCTGATAAATCGGCAAAAGCCTCGGTTCAGAGGTGGTTTCTCTGAGCTCCTTTTCCCATCACTGCTGCGACACGCAATGCTGTTTTGCCACAAAGTGTTATTACAGGGAACTAGCACTGACCGTGTAGCGGTGAGGCACCTCCTTACACGTAAAACTGAGTCACGTGTGCTTGAGTCGGTGAATGGGGAGATGGGTTTTAATGGGTACAGTAGCACTCCTCAGCACCCTGGGTGTTCGCGTACTCATCACTGACCTGAGGTGGGGTGCTTGCACCCGTCTGCAAAATGAGCCAGATGAGCCTGGGTTGTCACCGCCCTTCATGAGACAGAAAAGAATGTTACCCAAGTCAGTGTGACCCGTGTGTCGCCCTCCAGCAGGCATCTCGGACTGCTGAGACTTCTGGACGTGATGACAAGATGTAAGCGATTCAGACGTCACATTAGCAACGACTCTCTCATGCGGTGTTTGGATTCCTTAAAAGCTGCTTCCCAACTGGAAAAGAATTGCTTTGGGGACCAACCAATACAAATCAGGAGATATAAATTATTTGACACACACAACCCCCCCACCACGCTCCATTGCCGTGCTCTTTCATCTGACCACAAAAGGACCTTGACAAGCGTGTCCCCTCTCCCCGGTGACAGAGCAAGGCTTCTAAATTCCCTTCTCTCCAGGACTGTGAGACTGACAGCAAGCCACTTAGCGCTGTCCGGCAGCAGCTGTGTGGGTTTTGCATAATTAATTATTTATACCGAGGCAGACGCAGTAATTAACATCCAGATGAATATGACGTTCTGATCAGAAATACTTTGCATTCAGCCATCCCTCAAGCAAGTAACTGTCAACCTGGGCCATCTGACAGAGTGGGGCCTGCCCCCTAGCCTCCCCAACGTCGGTTCCGTAACTAAGGGACACGCTCTCGAGCCGTGTGTTCCTACGAGTATACTCGCTGGGTTTTGTCAGCAGGAATAGCTGATTACCTGCTCACAGATTCTCGTCAATTCTGTCTGGTTCCAAGGACATCATTAAGCATCTCACAGGAGGACTGAATTTGAAATGAAAAGTCCGTGTTTCCACGAGAGCCAGGCCTGCAAATGCAGTCAGAGAGGAGTCCCTGCTCGGTGACTCATCAGATCTGGGAACGGGAGTGTCATGAAGTGACGTTCATCCCGCCAGGACTGGGGGACCAACGGCGCCTGGGAATTATTCTTAACAACCCAGGCGTGACTTGACATCAAATTATACCACCACTTAGAGGGAACATGGAGATACGTATTTATTATTTCTCTAGAAATTGTGGGAAAATGCCACCGACCAGCTCCTAGATCACGCTGTGCATATGAGCTCAGAGCCTCCAGCAGGGTCACTCGGCTTCCCGGGCACGGCAGTGGGAGATGCTTCCCGGGCACGGTGGTGGGAGATGCTTCCCGGGCATGGTGGTGGGAGGCACTCAGCTGGTCACTTTTCTGGTGGTTGTAACTCCCCTGAGTCCATGAACTGCATTATCTATAATCCAATTGTAGTCAGACCTTGGTGCTCAACTGCTTTGGAACTCGTCAAATTTTGCACCTGACGCAGTTGGATGTGAACATTTCGGCCTGGTCACTCTGTTTGGTACTTGATGAGTGAGCTAAAGCCTGTCGGTGTCATTGCCTCATGGCTCGCTGCCCTTTCCCTCATGGGAAAAATGTGTTTGGTGCTCGTTGCGTCTCCTGGAAGCAATTAATGACGACTACCGAGGTACCACTGCCATTACTTTGAAGTCAACGGGAAATAAGAATCAAAAGACCCAGAGAGTAGTTTCGGCTTCATCTCTTAGGACCATTTTCACTTGGGGCCAATCTCTTGACCATTATGAACATCCGTTTCCTCACCCATGAAATGGGAAGATTTTATAAGAAAAAAAAAGTAAATTTATCTTATTTATAGATTACGTTTATGAACACTTTATGGAAATGCCTGAGATCTAGGTTATAATATCAATGATGACAAGGATTGCAGACCGCCATTAAGGCCAATTTTGTTTAGAGAAACATATATTTTGCTTTCTGGGACCAACTGATGAATTTTTAGGGTTGCAAGAGTTAGCCGATAAATGCACAGTATATCCTAGTTAAATTTGAATTTGAGATAAACAATGAATGAGTAATTTTTTAGCACAAGTACATTCCACATCATAGTTAGGAAATATTTATATATAATTTATTGGCTGTTGACCTGAAATTCAAATTTCACTGGTCATCTCTATGTAACTTGTATTCCTCCTGTGTTCAGCTCTGCTTTGGAGCTGGAGTGAAAGGCCTGGGGAGACCCCCTCAATTTCCATCCCTAACCGAAATGTCCCTCAAGGTGTTTTGCTTCATGGGCACGACATTCTCATGAGTTATTCTAAGGAACTCCTGATAAGGAGAACAGCCACCCATGAGGCCTGCACCGTGTACAGAGATAACCAAGTGGGAAAGAAGTGATGAATTTCTGACTCGCTCATCTGTGATGGTCCCTTTCCATAGTAATTTAGGAATGTCATCTACTCGGCACACTCCTGAGACTGAAACCTGTAATGTGGGAAACACGAGACTAACCCTTTCACATGCAAATACACACACTTGCAGTGATGGGTGGTGGTGTCCGTAGCAGTGGGACCACCTGCAGGGAGCCTCGGAGCATCTGCATGGCCACACCCCACGCCTGGGGGCTGCCATCACTGAAGCTCAGGTTGCTCAGTGCAGAATCATGGACTCTATGTTCAGCCCAGTGACTTTAATTTGGGCCAGTTTCACCCCACTTGACTCAAGAAAGAGCCGATGATTTCTAGGGCTTGTAATGTGTTAGTTGGTTTGGACAAAATAATTGTACAATCAAACATGAATTCGGAAGCTGACAAAATTTTCATTGATGTTTCATCTCAACTGCTGACCAGAGATCAGTCGTTCAACAACCTACTAGCGGTGAAGTATTTGTGTATTTTGTCCCCTTGTCCAATTGAGGATGTTAAGAGCCAGTTTTCTTATTTCCTAGCTCTGCACTCCCATGGGCCTCAAGCAGGAAACCCCCAGGAAATGTAAAGTCAGTGAATTATGGGAGGTCTCGCTTGTGTTGTGCTGTGCAGTCTGGACTGGTCAGTGTTTCCTTCATGCTCATAATAATACATTTCAAATGCGGTAGTGAATGCAGCTCTCTGGAATATATTATAACTGATGGGGAATAGACGATTAACCCTGACATCTAAACTTGAATTTGACATTAGAACATCGGCTATGCCAACCTGATGAAAGGCAAGGGCTTTGTTTAATAATAAGAAAAAAGATTCATTCCTGATGACCAGAGAGGGATCGGGGGAAAACTCCACCGATATCGATTACTCATCATTTTCAATAGGCAAATACAGCACTGCAGCGCGACCTCACCGAGCCTCCTCCGACCATTAGGAGGTGAAACGGATCCTGGAGAGGGGAGCTGCTTGCCCACGGCTGAAGAGCTAGGAGGTAGGTCCAGGACTGGGATCACTGTGGTGGCTCTCACGTGTACTGGCTTTCCAGGCAGCTAACGTGTTTGGATCTACTGGCCAGCTTGGATTGGGCAGCTGTCTGCAGTGAGACATGTTACCACTCATTGACTGATGAGCGTTTTCTAAGCACTAAGTATCTGCCAAGCATCACGCAGCGTACCATGCCTATGCAGAGCTAGGAGTAGGAAATTAGCCCTAAAGATCCTAAACTCCTGGAGAGGACAATCTACCCAGTGATGTACCAGCTCGTGTAGGTATGAAGTACTGACCTCACTCAGTGGACTTGGATAAAATAATCAATTTTTAAAGTTGAACAAATACCTTTATTATATTTTAAACAGTGTGGTGAGTCACGCATTTATTTAATATTTTATCTTTGTACCCAAATCATCAAAATCAGCCCAAGTGTTATGGCCCTAACAGAGAAGCCTGCAAGGAATTCAGAGAAACTAAATGACCATGGACTTTGGGCCCCCTGGGACACACTTTGCATACAACCTAAGTAAGTTAAAGGTGCATGCACGGTGTCCACACGTGCTGTTAGTGGCATAGCCTAGTCCAGGTGCAGTGCTGGGCTCTGGGCATGCCTAGAGATACAGCAGCGCAGCCCCTGTCCTCTGGCCAAGTCTTCCAGATGTTGTCGTTGACCCCAGGAGACCAATGATACAGTCTTGGTGCCCTAACTTGGAGAAAATATACTCTCCAATTGTTTGTTTGCATTTTATAATAATAGTACTCTAAAATGCACAGTACAGCAGGTTTCGGGTCATCTCAAAGATCACAATATAGCTAAGTGCCACCACACGCTGTCAGTGTTCCTGTTCCTTGCGTATTGAACATCACACGGGGGCTGCTTGAAACCTCATCGACCAATAAAAAGTTTCCTTGCATTTATGTATATTGCACTTACTCGAAGTCAGGAACTGTTTTAAAGACTTGAAATATACAAAGTAATCCAATCCTCCGAAGCACCCCAGGAAATCCAGGCCATTATGGTCCTACGACAGATTAGGAGCTAAGGCTCAGGGCTGACATGCGGCAAACCGAGGAATTAAACCTGTCGGTCTGGCCGTTGGGTCCACATTCCGCTGCCTCTCGAATAAGGACTGAGGCTCATCGGAATGGCCGAGAAGGCGGGAGAAAGATGTCTTCTGCCCCACATTGCAGGGGATGCACCCCCTGAGCCGGGAAAGGTTTTGAAGACCCCACGCCGGTACCTGAGCGTAAAGAGAGAACTGTAAGACGGCACGAGCAGCCTAGGACCAGCCAAGTAGGAACCTGGAAGCGGCGAGGGGCGTGCGTGTCCCTTCTCCCGGGCAGGCCGCGCGCCCAGCGCGTTCCTTCCGTGACGACGGCGCACGGTGCCGAGGGGTGAGCCTCTCCCAGCCCCGCGGCCGCCCTTCCTGGACTTCTCTCGGTTTTGTGGGTTTCGTCTCAGGCAGGAGGAGCCTATTTGCCAGGAAACACCAACAAGGGGGGAAGACAGAGACATCGGGGTCCCTTGATAGGCGACTCTTGAGCTCTGGAGATGCTACGAGACAGACGTGAGCAGTAAACACACAACACGTACGACGGTTCTTTTCTGAACTCCTGGCGGTTTCCAGCCCGGGGCCACGTGCCTAATGGGCTGTCACATGTCACCCTCAGCGGAAGAAGCTCAAGGAACTGGACGGGAGTTCTCCAAACAAGGGACGAGAGGAGTTCTTACACGATGACAGATTTCTGGGCCTCCGACCGCTGAGGCATGCTTCACCTTGGAGCAGCCAGGTTCTCCCAGCTGTCACTGACGGACACACGACTCAACTCGATTAAGCAGAAAGGAAATGTGTTCACTCACGGGACTAGAAAGCCCAGGGCTGGGCAGGCCTTAAGGACAGCTGGATCTAGGGGCTCAAACATGCCCGCCCTGGGGAAGGATGGCCTCCTCCTGACCTGTATGGGCAAAGAAACACAGGGTTCCCCAAAGGCTGCGGCGAAGACCCCAAGAGTGTCAGATGAAACACTGGGGAGAGGTGGCTGTGGGTATCCACCGTGACAGGGCGCCATCATCACCTGGGACGGCTGTGACAGACACAGTTAGAGCCGTGTGCCTGTACTCACTACTCACTACTCACCTCTGTGCCACACCTCTGAGCACGGGCCGTGCGTGTCCCCTCACTGGGCCGTGGCGCCTCCCCAGCTTATGACGAACACAAAGCTTGGAAAGCACTGATGTGATCACACCGCCTGCGTGGGAATGCAGTTCCTCCAGTTTTTCTTATTCTAAATACGAAGTGTCGCGTCACCACAATGCCGGCCCCGTGACCCTGCCGCGTGTCCCCCTGAGCCCCGTACAGCGCGCAGGGAGACACTTGCTGCTTACACGTGGCATCACTGCGCACTCTGCCTCCAGACTCTGTCGCCACCTGGAAAAGCTGAGCCTGGGGAGGAGGGGACCGGAGACCCAAGGCCTCAGTTCAGAAGCGTCACCTCCGAGACCTGTCCCACTGCCCTAGCTCGGGTCCGGCATCTCAGTCACGGTCTTGGCTGCAAACAAGAGAAGAGGCGTCTGGCAGAAGAGCATTGGGGGAGGGACAGGAGGAGGCCGGGGCCAGGCCGACAGCCACGATGTCGTCGGGCGGGGAAGCGGGCGGCAGGGGACAGCTCCGTGGGCCGTCCCTTCACCTCCGTCCACCGCTCCGCGCTGCGTGTGGGGTCCCCTGCCGGGGCGCGTGGGGGCTGGGCGGGCGGACGTGAGCGGGGCGGAGTGGGTGCAGCCTCTGGGCGTCTCGCCCGGATCACAAGAAGCCTTGACTGGCAGTCACACCGTTTTCGATGAATAAAACACGAGATAACAAAAGTGTTGTCACGTGTAAAATGCAGCGGAGTCAGAGAAACGTTTTAAACACGGAGCCTTTGGGGACAGTAATGGCTTGCTGGTGGGAGGTTGGGAGCCCTCCGGATAAGCTGGCATTGGCCTTGCACGTCCACCGCATGTGGTTTGCAGCGGTGGCTGGAGCTCAAACCGCTACGTGTATGGCAGCGACAGGGTCCGCAGACCCTGTGACGTCCTCACGTCACCACCTCTGGGGTGGGTTTGTCTGGCTCTGTACCACGAACCACTGATGAATTCAGGGGATATTCTTGATGGTTTTTCTCCATTCTAGGCACTTGTCCTAATTCTTCAACCCTAAATTAAAAAAGAGCTCAGGCTTTTAAAAAATGAGTCATCAGAAATTATACCAAAAGTATTATTAGGGAGGATCACAGCTCTGGTCCATTGGTCTCTTCTGAGAACATTTAAGTCAAAATTTGTTGAATTTTTATTGCAATTATCTTTGTATTCCAGTAGGTTTTAATCAGTCCTAGGATTTAATCAATCTTCTCCTCTCCAGTCTGAATTATTTCTGAGTCCAATCTGGTCGGAGCAGGGCTTTCGCAGTTTTTGAAGAAGAGATCACGAATTGCACTCTTTCTGAACAAAGCGACGTGTTTGCTTTGTGGCTTGTGGCCAAAACCCGCACAATGACATCCTGCCGTGTGTTGTTGCATCTGAGAGAAAGCACAGCACACTAAAGGGGAAGAAGCCACGGCTAAAACAGCAAACAGAAAAGCACGCTTTCCAACCAGCAGGGTGACGTGGTTTTAGTTTTATGTTTTCTTGAAACCTTCACCATTTGGAGGAGTGTATTTGTCATTAATTCCGTGCCAAAAACTGATGTCAAAATACTGGTGCCTCGCCATCCAGGGTTACACGGTGACCGCATCAGCTCTGAAGGGCAAGACAAGGAGAACCCTCTCCTGCCCACCCAGCCTGGGGACAAAAAGGACATCTGATGACACTCGTGCTGGGACCGGAAGCTTGGGGACCATGTGGAGGGGACTGCTCACTCCAGTTCTCCTTGTAGTAAACAACCAGCAGCACCGACCCACCTGTGGCTAAATATAACTTCAGCAGGTGCGTGCAGGCGTGTGGCATTTAGCTACTCATCTGCTGTCTCTCTGATGAAACTTTTTTAAAAGCAGAAACAAACAAAGGGAGGGAAGGGGCAGGGAGGGAGGGAAGGGGGAGAGGAAACAAGGATCCTATTACTGCTTCGATCCTGAGGAGTCAGAGCCTGCCCCTTTGTTCATGGCTGCATCTGTGTGGGTTGGAGGACAGTAACCTTCTTGTATAATTTTCCGTGTCACCAAATGCCATCTACTATAAAATCGGTTCAAGAAAACGTCTTCCCTTCCCTTATGTCCTATCTGCCTCTCCACCATCCCCTCTTTGGCCCAGGTTTTGTGTGTGTTGGCACAGCTGACGCCACGTTACACGGGAATTGGGGACAAAAGACAGGACCTTTGGCAGCAGGATAGGCAACACCAGCTCCTCCCTTAGCAACAAGACAACCTTGTGACATCGTTTACTTCTCCTGGGCCTTAACTTTCCTAGGTCTAGAGTGGCTACCATAAGGCCATTCTTGTAAACTGAGACAAGGAGATGGACTTGAAAAGACCCTGGGCTGCAGTAATGCAGTGTCCGCAAGCCAGCACTCTGTCACAGACCAGGCTCCCTGCTCGTCCCGACTTGGACCTTACAGCCGTCCTGAACTTCCCTTCGCACTCCCTAGATGTCACGCACGATGTGTAAGTTCTCTCGTGTGTCCCTCCGCGTTCTGCGCGTCTCTCACTGGTCTGTCTACTACACTCAGTCACCCTGGCTCCGCCGACCTGCAGCGGACCCTCAGACCCGCGAAGGTGCCACGCCGGGTCTCCACGTTCGCAAATGACATAAAGGCTTCCCTTCGGACGGCACTCGGGTTTGCGATGCAGGACTCTCGTGGGGTGACATTGTTGTCACCACACTGGTGTATAATTGGCTTTCCTCCCTTCATGTGGTTTAGACTTCTCCCTACTCGTATGTGAGTATAGGCGGGTCGACTTCATACCAGATGGCGGGTCGTGCGACAGCTCGGATGAGCCCACTCACCCAAGCACTGCCTTGCGGACAGACATCTAGATGACTCCTGCTTTACTGTAAGTGATGTCGTAGTGACCATCGTTAGCCGTGCCTCCTTGTGCACATGTGTGAGTATTTCTCCAGGACTCATAGAGGAAAGCAGCATTTGAGGGTCAGGACTTACACTTATTTTCATGTTTCCCGTTAGACGGCACCAAGACGGTGCTGTACGGAACTCCTCGGTGCCAGCGCAGTGGCTCCGGGGCGGTCAGAGGACACGTTGAGAACGGTGCAATTCTTTTACATCTGCTGAGGTCTGCTTTCCGACTCGGGGCATGGTCTCTTCGTCTATGTCCCATGAGCACTTGAATGACACTTCATTCAACAATTCATCTTCTGCTGCGGGTGGAGCCTTGCATAGACGTCGCCGGCTCCTTTGGGCCATATCACTGAGCTCCATTTTCCTGCTAGTTTCCCGCCTGGTTGCTCTGTCAGTAGCTGAGAAGGCCACAAGGCCTCCGGCTGTCACTGCGCAGCTGCCGCCTCGCGCTCTCAGTTACGAGGTTCGCTTTCCGGAGCTCGCAGCCACGCTGGCCGACGCGCACCCTCAGGCCGGCTGCGCCGTGTCCGCGAACGGGCCCCTCGGCCGCGGGCCGCCCCGCCGCCCCAGGCGCACCGCGGCCTCGGGTGTGTGTGAGCTCGGACGTTCGCAGCCCTCGCGTGTCGGGCGGGGACTGAAACGTTGGCACTTGGTGTATCGTCTGCTCGTGGTTTTGCTTGTTCTCTTTTTATTTCCCTTTTTCTTGCCTTCCCACGAGTTCGTTTGTGCTCAGAATTTCGTTTTGACTCACAGTGTTTACAAGTAAATGTGCCTGTGTGGCTATTGTGGAGGTCCTCTGGGGTTTACATTATTATACAACCAACTTACAACCACCTGTTGACGTTGACATTGGATTGTTCACGTGAAGTACAGAGAAGCTCTCTGCCTCCGCATCTCTTCGCTCGCCCGTAACGTTCGTGGCATCACCGTAAGTACTTCCTCTACGTGTCACACTGAAAACCCTGTCTAGGGCTGGACACGAGCAATGGAAAATTAGTCCAAATCAACAGAACACCCACAGACCTGGTTAAGTGTTCTGCGTTTATCATCCGTAACGTTTATCACGTCGATGCTGAGTGCGGTTTTACTGCCAAAGCACCTGTGTTTGCACCTGGGGTGAGAGCTAGGCGGTTCGTCTAACTTCAGCCCCGAGGGTGTGAGGTAGGACCCATTCCGTCCGCTTGTCCCACGTCTGCCCAGCTCCAGGGCTTCCCTTAGTTCGCTTCTAGTTTTCCCTACGACCCAGTGCTTAATCCTCCCCGCAGGACCCGGCTTCACTGGGGACATCCTGGGGCTTTTTCTGGCAGTTTTCTAGAATCTGCCTCCACCACCATGGTTACGGTGTGTAACGTTTAGTGCTGAGTGCTTTGTGTGTCTAGGACACGTCACGGCACAACAGAGATGAGGGCCGTTACGATGATTTCCGCTTTGCAGATGAGGAAACTGCGGTACGAGTCAGATTAGCCCAGACCCAAGGCCCCTAGTGAACAGGCTGGCGAACCTGGATTAGCAGTAGAAGGGGTCTGCCCGCCCCCCAGCCCCGAGCCCACGCCCTGCATTCTCGTCCCTCTCTGGAAGGGCTCCCACCGGCCTGCAGAGCTCGGGGCTCCGTGCGGGTGTCAGCAAGTGCTTCCGACTCAAAGCGGACCCTCTGAGAACAAGAGCAAACGCGTGGGTAGGGAATGGGGTGCACGGAAGGGGGAGGCTCAGCCTCAGACGGCCGTGTCCCTGTGTGTCCCTATCCCAGGGGCGCGCGCAGCCTGGTCCTGGCACCCGGAGCTCAGCCGCAGCCCGCAGCCTGGCTCCGTGATGTCGGTGTGGCGGTCCCACCGCACGTCCAGAGGCAGAGACGCAGGCGTCAGGCCGGCACCCCCGAACGACGCGTGCTTCCCTTGCGGCCCTCACGTCCCCCATCACGCACAGGACCCGGGCCTCCAGGCAGCAGTTCGGGGTGTTGTCACGTCACGTTCCTCCTCTGAACCAGCCCGTGAGCAGAAGTGACCCAGGCTGCGTAGCCCAAAGGAGCTCCAGGGAGCAGGGACAGAAGCCAGGGGCTCGCACACGTGTCCTCGCACGCGCCTGCGGCCTGGGGACCCGCGGAGCCGCAGCGGGAAGGTCACGTGCCTGTCAGGGGGCACCAGCACGGCCCGGGCACGCAGCTGCCCAGCTCCTGAGTGCCAAGGACGGGCGCCCCAGCCACGGTCACAGCCCCACTGTCGTCGGCCTGGGCCGGGGATCGGCCGCCGGGCTCGGAAGCAGCACGGCTCAAAGGCCCGGTCACTGGGGACTGCCTTTCCGGACCACGTCGCTGGCGATGCCACCAGGGAAAGCCCTTGGGAGCTGTCTGCGGCCGCGGCCCGGCTGGGGTGCTCTGGCCCGCCCCGGGGCGCATGCCGGGGGCTGGACCCGAGTGCTTGTCCTCACGCCCGGGCTCCCGTCCGCCTGCGGGGTGCCCGCTGCTCAGCGGGGTCTCCTAGCCACTGCGGGTCAGAAATTCTGCTGAGCTAAAGCTCAGGCTGCCCTCCGGGGCCAAGACCCCGTCCCGTGAAATGAGGCCTCGGCCGCCCGCCGGGCACCGAACCTCCAGGGAGCTGCTGGGCGCTGCAGAGCAGAGACGGATGGGGCGGGGCTCCCCCAGAGCTGCAGGGCTCCCCCGGTGCTGCGTCCCCTCCCCACCCCCACCCCCATGGTTAAAGGAGCCAGCTCCCCAGTCTGGCTGTGCAGCCCTCTGGGGGGCTCTCATGGGTAGGACGTGTGTGCTTCAGCTGCGTCGTCAACAAAGCCACCGCAGTCTGGGGCCCCGGCGGGGTGTGCACCCTCACGTCCAGCCCACTCTTTCATGAGCTCATTCAATGAACAGGCGGTGACGGGGAGCCCACCGGGTGCCGGGCATGGTCCCCAGCGCTTGGAGCCCATCCCTGAGCCACGCCGCCCAGGCAGCCTCGTGGAAAGTGTATTCTAACAGTGGGTGACAAGGGGGTGACCGGCGATGAGTAATTCACAGGATGTTCAAAAAGTTAATTGCGTGCGACTAAGAAAGTAACCCGAGCTGCGGTGCCCACAGAGTTTGCGGAAGGGTAAGGGGGGTTGGAGCCCCGGGCAGGGGCTTGGGGGGTCTGCTTGTGTGTTGTAAAGTCTGCAGCCACCTCAACATACCCTCCAATGAAGAGGTGAATTGAATCCGTATCTAGGCCCAGGGGGATCCTGAGCAAGAGCCTGAAGGTCCCCCCAACGTCCCCCACCCCAGCTCGGCCGTCCAGGAGGTTAAGCGTCTTGCCCGTGAAAGGAAAATACGAACCCACCGAAGCCAACGATCGGACAGGCCGCCTACGGCAAAGACGGGTCGATTGCTTCAGATCCAGACAGAGTACCTTCTAGGCGTTCATTCTCTGCACGGCGTGGGGTGGTATCCAGCACGACGGTCAATAAAAGGGTCAAAAGTGACCGCCTTGCCCCAGGTGAAATGGACATTTCACCTTTAAGTAAAAAGCTTCGGACTTTGAGCAGGTGCCCGGTATCAGGGAGGAGGGACCGGCGTTCCCGGGTGGCTGTGAGGGTTTATCGTGACGAGGAGAGGAATGGTTTTCACGTGCCTGTTCTGCCCTTGCTGAGACAATTGTGTGTCTGTATTTTCATTTTGTATTCTAGTAAAGTGGTGAATTACTGAGTTTTTTGAATGTTTACCTGCCTTGCATTCATGGGTTAAACCCCACCTGTCTATTTGCTAATATTAAATTAAGGATTTTGGTACACCTGTCATCGTAGCCATCGGTCATAAACGTCTTTTCTTGTAAGGTCGTTTTAGAGGTCAGATTTAAGCTGGGTTCATAAAATTAACCAGAGAAGGTTTCCTTTCTTCTCTATTCCCCAAAAACCTTGAAGGGGGGGGGGGTATTATCAAATCCGATAGACCCCAACCGTGAAACTTTCCTGCCTGAAGTTTTCTTTGTGGATAAAGTTATTTTTCTTTCCTGAGGCCAATATGATGACTTAATAAAGGGCTATTCCAATTTGATTTCTTAATGCATCAGTTTGGGTAAATCATTTTATCAATATATCTATTCATTTGGCCAAAGCTGTTCGAATTATTGATATAACATTATGACACTGCATAATTATCTTTTAAACCTTCATAGGATATGTCATGATATTTTATTTTTCACTCCTAATATTGGTAATTTGTGTTTCTTTTTTTTTTTTTTCTGGAGCATTCTTGCTTAATCCATTTCCACAGTTAATTTTTGAATTTGTTAATTTCCTCTATTTTTATTACTTAACTGTATTCTATATTATTGATATTTTTCTTATCTTTATTATAGTTTTTCTTCTACTTACTTGGTTTAAATTTCTCTTATTTGTCTAGTATCTTTAGATGGAAACATAAACCACTAATTTTTAAACTCACGTTCTTCTTTTCTCATACAAACACGTAGGTCTATGAACTTCCCACGAGTGCTTGGTTACCTGCATTCCACAACTGTTGACATCTTGTATTTTTGTTGTTATGTTAGAGTATTTGCTTATGCACCTTGTGATTTCCTTCTTGACCCACATTGTGGATTGTTTAATATTTAAATACTTAAAGATTTTCTAGGCATCGTTATGATTGAATTCTAATTTTATTACATGATTCCACACGGTTTTGCAAATCTACATACTTACTCGTCGTTTTTCCCCGTTCTGCGAATTACGGAGAGTGGAGTGTGAACCTCCGACGAGTCGGAGCCAGACCTCCACCCCAGGTACCCTCACTTCACACCCCAACACGTTCGGAGAAGGGAAACCTTCCAGAAATGAGTTTGGAGTGCTCAGAAAAAGCACCCCAGAAAACCAGGAGAGCTCGTCGCCGGCGTCCGAGTCCAGTAAGAGCAGGAATACGTGCTCTCGGGGAGAAGCAAATAAAGTACGTACAGACAGAGGCCAGCAAAGGGCGCAACTTCGAGGCACTTAGAGCGTCAGCCAAGGGCACTTACGCAGGGAAGGTCGTTGGCTGGGCTGAGAGGGCGAAAGTGATAGGGACCAGTCCGAGCGAGTGAGCATTCCTGGGGAACAGTGAGACCCAGGACACGCCGAAGGGGAAGTCCGAGGCGTACACAGAAAAGGCGGAAGTCGCAGGCCCCCCGTGTGGCCTCCGGGAAAAAGACACACAAGGTGGATCCCACCCGGTCCAGTTCAGAGGGCCCAATCCCCTCCAGTGTCTGTCTCTTTTGGGGTGCACTCTAGTGCCCTCAACTAATCATTCAAAATTTTTGTCCAGAGTTTCTAATTGTTACCAGAGAGATGTTTTTAGCCCAGTAGTACCCTGTCTTTACCCCAAACGTGACCTCTCGGCAAAGACTGGCCTGGGCTCGTCGTGGCTTCCAACGGACTTTCTGACCCTGTCCGTGGGGTTCACTTGCATCCCCTCTGCCAACAAAAGGCTGTCTGCTGAGGGTGCAAACACCCTGTGTCACCCAGAAACGCAGAAAGTGACCCTGGACACCGGATAAATAAAGGTCCGGCGTTTCCTGAGACTAATGACTAGTTAATGACGTACCTGATGTCCTTATGTGACTGAGCATGCATAAATGTGGTATTATCACTCAAGTTCCAAGGCAGCTGTGCACCCTAATTTTTAAACTAACCTTTTTAGATGATTGTTGTTCAAAGTCCCCCATGTAGACAAGAGAGTGTGTTTCTTTAATACAAAGGTCTCTTAATCTTTTCTAGACAATCTTTGATATAAAACCTTGTATGCTAACCCTAGGGAAGCAGAACATACAGCATTTAAAATCATCACAATTTTAAGGTGGGAAGAACCTCTAAACGTAAGCCTGGGGGCCCCGTTTAATTTTTCAGAAAGACAGAGGGTCATGGAGGGATTCGAGGTCTCACAGAAGCGAACATAGAGCCAGGGTGAGGTTTCCTTTTATTTAGCTCAAAATTCCTTCCTGAAGTCAAAACTTGCATTTTTAAAGGACGACCCGGAATGCAACGGTGAGTCTCTCTGCACACAGGTACTCGTGTCCTCTGTGCACATGCATCGCAGCTGTACCAGCAGCCACGACCGACGACCCATCATATCCCTGATGGGTTTTCAAAGTCAAACAAAGGAACAAAACTGACCAAGTCCATGTCAAACACACGGCAGGCGAACGCTCTCCAACTGCCCACCTGCCGTGTGTTTGTGGCAGTGTGTCCAGAAAAGTGCGATTCCCTCGTGGAAGGAGACCCGCGTCTAGATGTCCCTCCAGCTTGTCACCCTCTGGGTCGCTCTTGACTCCGCAGGGGTCCCAGAGGAGGTGCCAGCCAAGTGGGCCACAGCAGGCAAGGGCTGGGCGCGGAGCGTCAAGGGACGCTGGGTGACTCCTGGGGGCACTCTGCATAGTGGGAGGAGCCAGCAGGCCATCAGAAATCTGCATGTGGGAGGTGACACAAAAATGGGAGGAGCAAAATCTCTCAAGAGGCCCTAGCAGTGAGCACACCTGCGAGGATATGAGATGAGAGAAGAAAACGGAGACACTGGGGAGAGAAGAAGAGCGTTCAGGATCCCAGGCTGGGCGGCCAAGGACGTTTCAGCAGACAGGGTCAGGAGGACGACGGGGACGCCAGAGGCATGTGTGCCAATGGGCGGCCGTGGGTGGACGGAAAGGGGGCCTGCCCGCTGCCCCGCTGTCTCGCACGTGCTTCCTTTCACCCCGTCTTCCCGGTCTCGTGCTCAGGGACGAGAGCTCCCGTTCTGAGATTTTGAAGCCATTAGTAGGCACTTAGTGCATAACCCATCTATGCTAAAGTACCACGGGGCTGACGTGCATTTCAAGCACAATGTCATTATTTAGGGTCACTCCCCCCAAATTCCACACCGACCTCACGTGTGAATACATTAATGTACCCTACTAGAGCCAGGGCCCGCACGCGTTATGGTCTAAATTCACCGGCCCGTGTTCTACACGAGGAGACGGAGGCCCACACCCCCCGTCCGTCCCCGAAGTCCCCCGAGTCGAGCAGCGTTGTGAACCTCAGGTGATGCCGCAGCGTGTCCCACCGTGTGCTTTACCCAGCAGGGGCTGTCACGGCGGCTCAGCTCAGTGCGACCTGGATGAGGATAAACGTGATGAACAAAGTCCTGGGCACGAAGGGCTCTCACACACTTGTCACAAACCCCAGCACCGACGCTCGTGGGGATTGGACATTATTCCGGGTTGTGTAGCATCCGCCACTCCGGGCGTGCTATAAATACTCACTAAACCCTTTTAAAGTTTGTTTTTTTTTTAAAGTCAGAGAGATAAATGATGGCACTTTTCTTTCTTTTTACAAAACCCAGTTTTCATTAAAAAAAATGAAATGGCCTTGCCAAAAAATTAAATTAAATTAAATTAACATAAATCTACATACATGGCATTCCCCCTATCTCGCTGAATCTTAATAGTGAGTGTCTCACATGCTAACGGCTCTTCTATCTGGAGGCACCGCAGAGTTCATGCTAATTTAGAATTAGACTCAGGAGGCGTCTTTTCTCTTTCTGATTCACAAATTCATAGCGTTTCACACTAAATACTGCATCTTCTTTTCAGCAAAGGACTTTGACACGCAGCGTCTAGCATTGTGAGGCAGAGAGCTCCCCCAGACGTCACGTGGACTTCGGGGCCGGACTGGGGGTGTGGTCAGCTTGAATCACCAGAAGAAAACGCCTGGCCCAAGGGGAAGGCGGGAAAGGGAGTGAGGAAACGCCCGAGAAAATGTGGTTTTCCAAGGAAAGGCCACCAGGAGACAGTGGCTTGTGCAGGGGAAACGCCGCCGGGCTCCTTGGTGGGTGTAGGGACCTGCTGGCTAATGACGAGCCACAGAGGTGACACTTACCAAGATGCCGAGGTCAAGTTCGTCGTTGAACTGTCCGTGGCCTTTCTCCTCGCATCTCCTGGGTCGTGTTTAATGGTACCGGCAGACGGTGCTGAGGGATGTCGGGTGTGAGCTGGTGACATCTTGGTTTCCTTAATTCGGCTCCCAGACTGTCTCCAAGGAGACGGAATGCCACAGCGCCGCCCACGTGCGTCCCAGCCCCTGCACGGCCTCACTGGCTCCCCGGTGCCCGCACCAAATACTGGATCCTTGCCCAGGGTCATGGGTCCTGCCCTGCCTACGGGTCCTGCCCTCACCGCCCGGGCGCCGTCGGCTTCTAAGTGACTGCAGGAGGAAGCGCGGCCCAGTTTGACGGGTGGTGCTGCTGCTCAGTTATCGGGTGCTGTCTGCTGAGTCCGTCTCCGATGATCGCGGAGTACGGACACCTGTCACCTCCCAGGCGTGCGCTCGACTAGGTGCTTCCCTTCGTCAGACGTCAGGAGGGACGCACGCCACCACGGCCCAGCCAGAGGAGGCCAGCGTGTCCCCAGCTCGGCGGGTGTGGCCCCGGTGGCTCCCCCGGGAAGGGAGAGTTTGAGGCGCCCTGCTGTGCAGAACCCCCGCAGTCACAGCCCACGTCTGCCCTGCAGCAGGTGGACATGGCTGAGGACAGTGCGCTCCTTGTTGCCTTTGTGTCATCCTGACTGGGGCTTTCGGTGTCTTGCTGAGCAGGGGAATGGCAGGTAGGCTGTGTCCCTCCCCTCGGCTGCAAGGAGACACCCTCAAACTCTGTCTGTGAAAGCAGGGTGCCCGGGGGACAACAGTGGGGGGGGCGTTTTTCCTTTCCTCTTTGCACCCTTCTCAGAACTACGAGTAGAGAGGTGCTGGGGGCGCGGGACAGAGGGCAGTTCCAGGGTCTGCTGGGCGCACTGCGACCAAGGACACGGGCTCTGAGGATCCAGCACCGCATTTAAACATGTGCTGCTGCTTTTCACGGAATGCGTTTCAGGCCCAGGACGAGAACACGAAGCACAGAGCCCAGGGGCCGCCTGCCAAGCCAGCGCGGGGCGTGGGGACGGCCCCTCCGGAGGGCCCTGTGACCGTTTACTGGCTTCTCTCTTACGATGCGCACCGGACCCACCGTCGCCTCCCTCTAGCAGGGCTACCTACGAAATGTCCCTGCGTTTCCTGCCTCGTCTCCAGGAAGACACGTGCTGAATTCTTCAGCCCCTTTTGTCTCTACGTCAGTCATCGTTCGTCACAGCCCACGTCAGTTTTCAGCACAGAAATAATTCGAGAACTTTCATGCAAATCTTCAGAAGGAAGTGTTTGGAGAAAAACATGCCTTTGACTTTAAGCTCATTTTCCCCAGCAATATTGGTAAAAATGAAATGGAATGAAATTAAAAGTGAAATCCGACTAAATACAGAGACAAACCAAGTCCTGACAGGGCTTGAGATGACCTGTCAGCTGGGAGACTTTCTGGTGTCCCAGGTAGTGACCTGTGTAGGGCTTAGAGAACGCGTCTCTCTTAGTCTGGCCAACGTTCCCACAATAAAAGAACCGGCGGATTTTATTAGTAAAATAGTATTGGGGAATGTATGAGTGAATGTACCTAAATCCGTGTATTTTATTCCATTTACAGAAACCACAGAGATATAATGATAAATAAGGATAATAGCAGAGAGTTCATTACTTCAAAATAATAATGAGTATTGTCCTACTCATTTCCATTTACGCCCCCTTGCTTATTAAAAATAATGCTTAGGGTGGCTTGCTCCACAATTCTAATTTCACCCTAATAAATTGCTCTGAATCAACTTAAACCACAGTCCTACTTCGATAGCTTCTGATGTCAGGAGCTGATACATTTCTCAAACATTTTGATCTCACGTGCCAGTGATCACCGTAATCCCTGAGACTTCGCAGAGAGGCTGTCAGAGGTGACGAAGGCTTCACAGAGCTGCCATCGAACCTATTGGTGAAGCTGGGGGCGCGATCCCAAGTCGCCTCCCCGTTCCTGGGCTGGCATCCGGGCCCCCGTGATGAGCTCACCCTCCGGCGATGCTCGTCTCCAAGCCCAGACAGCAGCTCCCACACGCTGGCCTACTTCGTGGCTTTACTTCTTCCAGATGATTCCGTCAAAACCTCTTCTGGGTTTCTAGTTCCCAGGAGAAAGAGCTTGTCTTCCATTCCTAAATCCAACTCGTTTTTTGTTTTGTTTCCTTCGTTCCAAAATAATAAAAACCGTTGCAGCTCACGGTGTGTAGCACGTATGCAGAGCGCGATCCTGGCTCCCCAACAAGCACACGAAATAAATGCAGTGACTCGGGCCATCACTGGTGGAAGAGCGGTTATTTCAGGCGCGAGGGAAGGTAAGGGCACTAAAACCCCAAGGACACTTCCCAACGACAGGGTTCACAGTCTATGCAAAGTGGCATTCTACATTTAAGTGTTCTCTTCGTTAATCCCTCTGCAGCCCTAACACCTCGAATGCTGGAAGTGCCTGTCTGGTTCTGGCTTCCCTGGAAGTTTCTCGTGACGCCTTACCTCCTGGGCCAGAACCCCCACCCACCCCACAGCCCCTCCAGCGGCCGTGCCAAGACGGCTGCTCCACAAACGTAGGTGAGCGCCATCTCGTCCCAAAACCGCATCAGCGCTTCCGCGCTGCACCCCAGGTCACAGTGCCACTTCAAACAGAAACACAGCTGGAACCCCGGCGTTTTGACCGGGACCCCAGCCTGCTCGGCATTGAACTGGGGCTCTGGGATTGGGTCCAAGAAGAGTCCGTGGTGTCCTGGAAAGACACCAGGCCTTCAGAAATTGTAGGTGACCTCCATCACAGTGTCTGTTCAGAGGTCAGGCAACACGAGGTGCTGGTGACGCCTTCCTTTGGCCACAGCTCGGTGGTAACTGAGGGCCTTGCAGATCTGTGTGCAGGGCACGTAGATCGTGTCCCATCCCAGGGCTAAGTAAGCGGGGCTGGTGCTAACGTATCAGTAGTAACATTTAGGGAAAAAAGTAGAAACATGAAACGATGTCTTGCAGGGCAGGCGGGCCCCGTTCGCCCACGAGTGGGACTCTGGGTCACCGGGCACTTTCGTGCCTCGCATCCCTTCAGCTTTCAAAGGTCCGTCACCAGAGGCCCATCACTCCATGAGTCTAACGCGCTGTTTTGTGCAGCATTCCAGACTGTTCTAGTTCCTCCTCTTCTCTGTAGAATTCTTGCTCAGTTCTCTGTCTGGGAGTGCAGGGCTGACGCGGGAGGACTGAGGTCCTCCCGGGACGCCTGGTCTGGCGTCAGGTGTACCCCATGGACGCCGTGGGCCCGGTGAAGCTCTCCGGGTTCTCACGCCCGCCACCACGCTCCCTGCTGCTGCTGCTGAGGTCAGCAGCCCCCTCTCCCATCGCTGACTCCCACACGCACGGGGTTTTGAAAACTGCAGTCAGATATTTCGAGGTGCTCAGATCCCTCCAAGGACAGCTGCCACTCCGCCACCAATGAGAGGCCGCGGGCCGCCAGCCCCCGGAGCCCAGCGCATCGGATTCTGCCCTGCCCCATGGATGGTGGTGAGCGGAAGGCAGGCCACACAGGGAGGTCTTCCTTATTCTAGAAAATGGACTTGTGTCCCAGGGAATTTGGGCTGCACGGGGACAGCAGGACTTAAACAAACACGGCTTCTCTCCACCTCGGGTTCACGCAGGGGCAGGAAACGGGGGGGCCGTCGCGGGGCCTCGTTCCCAGAGACAAACTCCCCCGCCGCCTGATACCCACCCTCTCAGCATCCCAGGATGGCCGGGGCCTCCTGGCCTGACTTGCCCGCCCGGCACCGCTGGGTGGGCGCTTGGGAAGACGGAAAAGCTTGAGAAGGCTTCACTCAGGAGCCCCCTCTGTCGCAGCCGGGGAATGAATTCCCTCTGGAGTCAGACGTTTCACGGCCCCGTCATTACTGCCTTCACTGCCACCAGGGGCACCCACATGCCACACCCAAGGCCACCTGCGAAGACGTTAGACACCAAGACCCTGAATCCCACCCAGTACTCCCTCCTCTTTGCATCCTGAAAGAAAGGACATCTACTTCTCATTTAATTTTATTTTCCCAGCTGTCTTCAGGTGTCCCTGACGATAAAGATGGTATGCTCAGGGTCGAAGGTGACAACCGGATGCGTGTACCCGTTGTGAGACGGTTACCCCAGCCAAGCCCATGAGCACACCCACCACCTCACGTTACCGTTTCCCGTGTGTGGTGCAAACACTTCGTAGCTCCTGTCCTTGACGTGTCTAGCATCCAGCGCAGAACTAGCACCGGTGGTCACCAGGCTGAGCGCCAGATCCGCAGAAGCCACCCGTGCGGGACTGCAGCCAGCACTCCATGCCCTGCTGTCCTGGGCTGGGCTTGTCCAGACACGTGGGAGAACGCGGTGACCGTCACCTTTCCGTGCCGTCTTACCTCCCTGAGCACCACGCCTGCCGGACTCCCCGCTGCTGTTGCAAATGGCCGGACTCTCTTCCTTTTTAAGGCTGAATGACAGTGCGTAGTAAAATGCATATTTTATATATGTTATATATAAATATACATGCATTTACATCTATTTTTCACATTGTCTTTATCCATTCATCCGTCAACAGACACGCGGTTGTTTCCGTATCTCAGCTACTGTGAGAAATCCCGCAGTGAATGTTGGAGATCAGCTCGTGTCTGTCTGAGAACTGATTTATGTCCAAGCGGGCTTGCTGGATCTTGTGTGCCCCCCATTTTCAATTTGGGGGGAACCTCCACACCGTTTTCCGTGGTCGTTGCAGCAAGTTACAGTCCCACCACCAATGCCCAACGGTTCCCTTTGCTCCACGTTCTCACCAACACTTGTTATCGCTTGTCTTTCCGTGACAATCGTTCTACCAGCCGTGCCGTGATGACTCGCTGTGGTTTGGATTTGCATTTTCCTGGTCATTAGCAACGTTGAGCACCTTTTCCTGTACCAGTTGGCCATCTGGATGTCTTTTTAGAGAACTATCTAGTCAGGTCCTTTACTTATTTTTTAATCAGGTTATTTGTTTCTTTGCTATTAACTTGTATGAGTTCCTTATAAGTTTTGCATATTAACCCCTTCGTAGATGTATGGTTTGCAAATATTTTCTCCGACTCTGTAGATTGCCGAAATCAGACAGGGTGGTACATCCAGCTTTGTTCTCCTTGCTCAAGATTGCTTTGTTGTTTGAGGTCTTTTGTGCTTCCATATGAATTTGGGAAATTTTTTTCTGTTTCTATGAAAAACGCCATTGAGATTTTGGTAGGGTTTGTATTGAATTTGTTCATCACTTTAGGGAATATGGAGATTTTAAGAATATTAATTCTTATAATCCATGAACATGGGCTATCTTTCCATTTATTTTATATTTCTTCCATCAATATTATGGTTTTAGTGTACAGAACCTTTACATACTTTGCTTACATCTATTTCCTACATTTATATTTATTTTATTTATTTCTGCATTTTGTTCTTTTGATGCTATTGTAAATGGATTGTTTATTTTAAAGTATTTCATGGTTCGTGTTTAGAAATGCAACTGATTTTTGCATGCTGATTTTACATTCTGCAGTTTAACTGAATTTCTTGATTAGTTCAAACACATTTCTGATGCAGAGTTTTCTCACACCATCTGTGGTGGCATGTGCAGGCCGCCAGCTCTGGGGGGAGGGACACATGAAGTCTGGGAGGCATGAGGTATGAGCTGGACTCCCAGGCGCCCACAAAGTTGCTCTTACCTGTGGGTGTTTGTTTCTGTGGGTGGAGGAACACTGAAAACACTTCTTCTTTCATCTTGCTGACATCACTCCCTTCTTTATTTTTATAATAAATGGTCCCAAGACTGACAGCTAGAGAGACTATTGGGAAAAGATGTATCAAACCAAATTCTATAAATATAAATGTGATAACCTAATGAAACAGAAAATTTTAACAGAGATATCTAGAGATAGCTAAACAGAGAGATGAGACAGAGATGAGATGGAGCTAGAGAGGCAGAGAGATAGCTAGATAGACAGGCAGGTAAAGGTAAAGGTAGAGGTGAGATGGTGGCATGATACTGATAGACCACAAAAGTTTCATATCTCAAAATGTGACCTCTCAAACTGCTGGCTTAAGACTGCAAATTAAACTATTCATTTAATGAGCCTTTGTCAAATACTTGGTATTGAAGAGATAAATATGATTCAGACCGTGCTCTGGAGAAAGTTAGAGTTGAGAAGAAGAGAAGGCTAATCCAAAGTCAATTGTAACACAGGTGATGGAACAAACACCGTGACAGTTGTTTATGCCAAGTGCTGAGGAGGACTACAAGAGGACATCTTGCACTTCAGGCACTGACCTTAGCTGGACCTCAGACTTCGCTGCTAAGAGGCTCTCAATGCTGTCGGCCATTCACACCTCCACGCGATGGAGCAGGACGGACTTACGACCGGGGCTTCCGCTGGGGAACACAGGTGGGTACAAGAGAAAATACAAAATGAACAAACGAAACGAAGTACTGGCCCTCAGAACAAGTATCGTTCATTTCAACTTTGTGAAGGCGTGACCCAGGCTGTGGGGACACGTGGCGAGGATGGGCCGTTCCCCAAGTTCTCAGGCGGAAAGTTTCACGACCGTCTGCTGCTCTGCCGTAGTCTAGTGCGAGCAGGGGGTCGGCAGGTCCACAGTTTGGAGCTGCGGGTCGAAAAGCGTGTTTATCGGACTCCACGGAGAGGAGATGGTTATGGAACAGACCTTATGTGCTGTGCTCAAGAGATCCCATGTCTAGTGGCGCAGACCACGGGCCAGGCACCAAAACTAACCTTCAGCCAATCTATGACGCCTGGACCAAAGGCCCCTCCTCAGGGGCGACCGGATTTGCTTTCTCGCAATAAGCTGTGGTCACGAATGAAGGACACAGGTCAGGCTTACATGGGCGGCAGATGGAGACGAACCTTCTCTGCCTCCTTGTTTATGCATCTTCTTGTTTACTGTCGGCAATGGTCAGAGTCGGTTCAATTTCCCTGAACACATCCAGTGTCCATCAGAACTTCTGACCGTGACCTGCTATGACCATGACGCTTCTGCTTGTGCCCACGTTCACATTGTCACCGCGCCCTAACCATCCTACCTCCTGGGACCAGCTCCCACAATGTCGCACCAACATCACTGCCACTGCTGAAGTCCCGGCCCTCGTCACACTACTCACAGATGGTGACAATCGCCTTTTATCCTGCCCTCCCCCACACGCATTCCAGAAACCGTTGCCTGAGTGACCTGTCCCGACAGCATTCCTAATCCTGTTTCCCATCTGCCGAAAACCCGCCAGTGGCCACTCCCTTCCCCCCACTCACCCCCACTCTCGGGACCCCGTTCACACGCTTTAGTTTAGCAACTGGCTCTGCGGACAGACCTGCATGCACCATTGACCTGTTGTGTGGAAATATGTGCTGTTTCCTGCTTTTGGTCCCCTATGTCACCTGCTCCACGACGAGAATGCCTTTTCCTTCTCCTCCTTCTAGACTCTACTGCCGACTCCTATCTCAGACCTAAGCTCACGTCACCTCTTTCGGGAATTTTCCTCTGCGCACGGGCTGCCTTAAATGCTTGCGGGCCTACACAGTACCCACGTGGACCCAGTTCTCGTGACCACCCCCACTGCTTTGCAGTCACCAATCTACGGTCTGGCTTTTCACTAAATAGTATACAAAATTCCACACGGTTTGATATCCCCCCAAAATACACATATCCCCCCTGTTTTTCTTGTCATCTGGCATAGGGGAGGAACGATGGCTTAAAACCAACACAAAAGGCCCTTAAAAACGAGTCGCACAATCAGCCTGGGTATCTCCACACTTTTCCAGAAAGCTGAGAAAATGTGTTCTTGTTTAGAGGACCACGTTCCTTTCCGGTCTGCAGTGGCTCATCTTCCTAAAGGAGGGGATGGACCTCATGGGGCCATTCAAGAAGAGCCAAGGTCACCTTCCGAGGTCCCCTGATCTCCAGGGGAGTTGAATAAATGTGCAACTTTATACACTTGGCTCATGAAAAGCCCTTTAAACATCAGACTCTTCAATCTGAAATCCAAAACTCGTGAGTACAGGACAGCCCCATGCGCCACGGACTTCTACTTTTAGGGGCGCTCCCACACCAGTGCTCCCAGGATGCACGAAACCGAACGATCCTTCCAGTTCACTCCCTGAATTTCACAGAATTAGATGTTTCCTTTCTTCTAGGAGGAGGCAAAGTCTATTATATCCAGCTCCCGAATCATGTCCAGTTAAGCATGTCATTTTCTATTATAATGTCATTTCAGTTCCTGCTGTGACTTCCCAGTGAGTCACATCTTCATAACAACTTTATTAGAATCCTACCAGCTTATATTTTGTTCATTTAACTGCACCGTAATAAAACTGCACTGTAATTGGGTGCCACTTAGAGCGCATTCAGGCTGGCACGACAGTGAGGCACTGATGTTTCTCTGTACCCCCTTGCTTGCTTCTGTTTCAGGGAAATTCTACAGTAACGGAATATTCCATTTAACTAGCAGCAAGCCAGATCCGTAGAAAGAATTGACCATTCATGCTGGACTGGTCGTCCCTCCCAGCCTCCCTAACCCCACCCAGACACACACTCAGCTCAGAGATTTCTTCTGGACTTTGTCACCCAGCCTCAGCCTGGGGAATGACAACAGTGGCATTGTCACTAACTCATACACTCACCTACTCCACTTCGGACAACTTTAGTTGCTGAAATATCTATCTAGCAATAACTGCTTATTAATAGGTGACATGTGGCTTCAGGAGGAATCTGGTTCTGTGAGGATCTCCAAGTGGTCTTGCTGTGCCCTTCGGAAGAAAGGATCCCACCTTCCAACGCTTTCTGAAGGACAAACAGTCACTGTGTCAAGCTGTCCTTCCCACAGTGTGTCACTTACAAGGGTCTCATCAGGACTGCTATTCTCAAATGTTCAAGTTCATCACTTTCTCTGTCACGCATCCTGAACAACTTCGTAAGGCCTGTGGAGACAAGTCACAGGCCCTGAATGTCTTCACATTACCCACAATGCCCAGCAGAAAATTTGGTTTGGGAGGTTTGTCTGAAAACCTGCGTAACAGAGTAGGAAGTGCACGGTCAGAAGTTCCGGGCTCTAATCTGGGCTCGAGCCCTGGACAGGCATCGGCAGAGGGCACAGTGAAGCACTCATGCCTCAGAGGTGACTGGATGTCTTTGGTGACACTAAGCGGTGACCTGTCTTATCGTCTGAACAATTCATCTCCAGATCGTGGCTGTCTGAGAAACCTGGGGCCTCGTCCCTCCCGGGTTGCTCCCTGGAGTCACGCTGCTTGTCATCTCCATGATGGACCCACATTGCTCCCCTTTCCCACCTCAACTCCTTGCAACTCCTCTGCCAGCCTCGGGCTTAGCATGGGGGCCCCCCATGTCCAGGGGCCCTGCAGCCCAGGTCAGCTTTGAACACGGCCCAGTGCAAATTCTTAAAACATGATGAGGTTTTGGGGAGACCTTTTTTTTTTGCTCTGCTGGTTAAATATTCCTCCATCCCCTTGCATCCCATAAAGGATATGCTCTGTAAACAAATAGTCAGAAGGCATGAGCAAAGCGGTACCATTTTCACCGCTGCCCGAATTAGGAAAGGCTATCCTTTGAAAGAAATCTGTTTTTCAGGGCAGACCTGAACTAACAGACACTCCCTGGGAAAAATTACATCTGTCGTATTTTTTAATATCAGTCTGATGAGACATAGATCATAAGCAGGTCTGGTGCCAGGGATTTGCAACAGCATTTCCCAGTCTGTGTATCCGTCCTCGCGGCCGTCCATGTGGACGTATCCAGCCGGGGATCTGGTGTCTGCTGCTTGCTCGTAAATCAGCGTCTGCTCTCGACAACATCTGAATATGAATGTGATTAAATTTGATACCGTGCCCGTGTTTCATTTATCAGCTTTCCAAGCGGCCTGCCTTGGCAGCTGTCCTATGGTAATGTGCTTTATGCTTAACCCCTGGAGCCCCGGTTCCCTCAGCCCAGGAAGCCCCCCACAGAGAAATGGAAAATCCCCTGAACAGGACAGCTACTCTACATATCAGAGAGAAGTGCTTTTCCAGCTTGTCAGGGGAAGAAGAATGGGGAAAGAGCTGAAAGTGACCCCAGAAAAACTGGAGGCAAACTCGGCATCACTGTGCTTTTGAGCCGGAAGGGACCTGAGAGATCGCCTCACCCCCTGCGTCCCACACACTCGTGTCCTGTGAGTCACTTGGTTCACTTGCTGGGTCAGTAGGTCCAGAGGGGGCCTAGGAGTCTCTAGTAAGCTCCCCGGGGGGCCCCCACCCCACGTCAGGCAGCAATCCCGTTGGGCCCGTGTCCTAAACTCCGTAATCATTTCCTGGACTGATGGACTCACGTCTCCTCCCAGAATCACAAATCGGATTTTCCTGGGAGACAGGTCTCAGAGCTGCGTTTTTAGCAGCCAACTCACGTGACTGACGGAGTTTGGGGAGCACCAGAAACAAACCCAAAAGGACGAGCAAATTGCTGGAGTAGAGACGTGGACTCATAGCCCCAGGCGGTGCTTGGGCCACACATTAAAACACACTCACACTAATGATAGCTGATGAGCTGAAAAGGGTCACAAAAAGTGGCATAATGTTTTAAGAATTTGCGTTGGGCTGCATTCCAAGCCGTCCTGGGCCTCAGGTTGGGCATGCCTCATGTAAATGTCCGTGTTTTTAGAATTATGTAAGTGTGTTTTACACACCCTTAGTGGATCGAAGAAAACAAAATGCACGTGACAGGCTTCGACATGCTGTGATCACCGGAGCAACGGGGTTTTGGTCAACGCCGGCGGGGCGAATCTCTCTCCGTAACTATAGGGCTTACGTTTCAGGAGCTTCAAACGTGCTCAGTGTCTGGGAAATGTCGGGCAATCTGGCCTCAAGTGATAATTGGCTTTGTACACAAAAGATATCTATAATGCTAGTTTATTTGCAAGAGGAAAGCTTTGCAAATACACAACTATCTAGAAATAGAGAACTGGCTAAAGATATGGTGATGCCTGTGAGGTCATGAAGTCACTTAAAAATGTGGGATGGGAGGAATTAGTAAACTGGATTTTTGTAGCTTAAATAAACTGAATTTAAACATTTTTAAATGTGATTTGAAGAAATATGAAGTTTCTCACATCGTTAAGTGGGAACAGAAGAACGTAAGATTGCATGAACATAACCCAAGTACACTCAGATATCCACAGCAAAGTGAAACTTGAAAAACAACATACAAAATGTTTCTGCATCCATCAACTGGCGGGGAGAGCATAATGCCTATATTCTAGGGCAGCTGTCCCAAGCGTAGGTTAGCTTTATAGACAACCTAGCTCAGTGGTCACTAAATTCTCTATGTTATTAAATATAATCAGTGATAATCACATTAACCACCATAACCGACAGGTGCTAATGACTGCTGAAATGATGATTTTTTTCCCTGTTTGTTCCTGGGTTGTTTTTGTTTGGTTGGTTGGTTGGCTGGGTTTTTTGTTGTTGTTTTGTTTTTTGTCTTCCTGATAATCAAATATCAGTTTTAGGAACAGAAATGTAATTAATTTCACTTTTAAAAATCACTGTGGATGAGACGTGTCCGTCCTCGCGCTGTTCCCCACCTGCCTTCACTGGGTGCCAGGATGTCCACCAGGACCCCCGCCCGCCGCTCTGACTGCCCCGGCACTTGCAGGGTTAATGCAGCGGGCTCACCCGGCACACGGCACACGAGCTGAGATCGGCTCACTCCGTCCCCAGCCAATCCCCGGGCCCGGGGGCGGGGCCCGGGCGGTGGTCCCCGGCCAATCCCCGGGCCCGGGGGCGGGGCCCGGGCTGTGGTCCCCGGCCAATCCCCGGGCCCGGGGGCGGGGCCCGGGCGGGGCTGCTCTCCCCGCCTCTCAGCCTGAACAGGCAGCGGAAGGCCGGCCCAAAGTGCCCTTCTGAGCGGCTAACTGCGAAGTGCTAGGCTCTTCCGCCCCTGCAGCAGCCGGCCTCGCGGGCAGAGGCTCATCAGTGTTCATTGTTGTCTCAAGTGGGGCACCCCTCCCGGGGCACAAAGGCACAAAGCCGCACAGCAGCTGCCAGGTCACTCCCCTGGCGGGCAGATGGGGTGTCAGGTGCACCCGGCCCTGCTCCCTCTGCCCCACGGAGCCGGCTCCAAGGGCTTCAACCCCCGTCACAGCTCCCGGTTCACAGTGAGACCGGGAGTCTGGTGCAGAACCCCCAGAGGACTGGCTGCAGGGCGGATAGGGAGGGGCAGGGCTGTCCCTCCCGGCTCGCTCCCTCCCTCCCTCTCTCCCTTCCTCCTTCTCTCTCTTTATCTCTCTCTCTCTCTCTCTCTCTCTCTCTCTCACTCACACACACACACACACACACACACACACACCCCTTACCCTGCCACCCCCAAGTCTCTGACTGCCCGGCCCCCAGGAGCCCGGTGCATGGGTGGTGCTCGAAGCTCTCGGCTGTACGCGTGAAGCCCGTTGGACGTGTTTCATTTCACTCTGGTGAAAAACAACAAGCATCTGGGAGTGTCCCCTCACCTTCGAGTCTCTATGGAAAGGTGGACAAATTCCCAAAGAGTCTCCGCCCGGGGCACTTTGAGTCTATTCATTTGGGGGTTTTGATATGTTAATAGGAAAAATTGTTTTTACCTTTATGGGGCTGTTTCTGGGAGTGATTCAAGAAAATCGCTGGGCTATTAACCAAACTAATTCCAGGGCCAGGGACACCCTGAGAGCTGAGCGGGTCTGCTGATACCCGAAATGCACAACAAGGGGAACAGGGTTGTCGGATCCAGAAAAGCGTCCGTTAGATTAAAGGACTGTTGCATGGCCAACAAGCCTGTGTGTGTGCGCGTGCATGTGCGTGTGTGTGTGTGTGTGTGTGTGTGCACGTGCGTGTGTGTGTGTGTGTGTGTGTGTGTGGAGGGGGAGGGGAGAGGGAGCAAGAGAAGGGGAAAGGGAGGGAGGGAGGGAGGAAAAGCAGGAGAGAGAAAGGGAACTAGTGAGAAACCTAAGTCCAGAGAAGAGCGCAGGAGCTGAGACCTGGGGGAGCGTCTCCGGTTTCTGGTGCTTCCCACCCCCAGAGAGTCCAGGGGCGTCTCAAGGAGAAGCGCCAGGGGTTGGTGAGTTACCGTCAGCGGCTACTTGCCGTTGAATTTTAGCCTCAGCTGTGAGAGAGCGGACAGAATGATTTTGAACTTCTCCTCGTGCTCTAATATTTTAGGTACCCGTGAAGACCCTGAACGCCCTTTTCCTTCCCTCTCATACACACCGCACCCCAGTAACACAGGGCGCCCCGTACTCGTTCCACTGCTCAGCGTTTCCCTCCTGTAGCTGAGGACTCCGTCCCTGGTACAAACAAAGCCAGCCTCAGCCCTGACCGTGCAGGCCCGTGGGCCACTCCTCTCCTGGAACAGATGGCTGCGTAAACAAAGTACTTCAACTATAGGGATCCTCCCATCCATCTCCATAGACTGGAAATGGGGTGATTGGATTAATTAACTATGCTAGTAATCAATGAGGCTCCATCTATCCGAGATGGATTTCCTTTTGGAAGAATGCACATCACTGGTGAGGACATCCTGCGGGGGCTCCATGGAACACCTCAGCCCTCACGGCGTGGCTCACAGGGGGCCCCAGTCGCATGAGCCCAGTGAACCAGCCAGCAGGGCCTGACCGGTGGGCAGCTGCCCTTGCCACGCACTGGCGCTTCAGCACACTGAGGAACCATGTTTCTGCGGTCCATTCCTGGGCGGAGCACATTTACATGGTGACAGGTGCTTACTAGTCAGTAACGTTGTGATTGGAGCACGTTTGCGTGGTGGCAGGTGCTTACTAGTCAGTAACGTTGTGATCGGAGCACGTTTGCGTGGTGGCAGGTGCTCACTAGTCAGTAACGTTGTGATCGGAGCACGTTTGCGTGGTGGCAGGTGCTCACTAGTCAGTAACGTTGTGATAGGAGCACGTTTGCGTGGTG
>PVJL010010775.1:0-46887 GCA_004026885.1 Lyroderma lyra
GTTCATTCTTTTGCATATGTTTTTCCAGTTTTCCCAGCACCACCTACTAAAGAGGCTGTCTTTTCCCCATTGTATGTTTTTTGCTCCTTTATCGAAAATTATTTGTCCATATATTTGTGGGTTTATTTCTGGGTTTTCAGTTCTATTCCATTGGTCTCTATTTCTGTTCCTCTGCCAGTACCAAGCTGTTTTGACTATCAAGTTGACAATGCACTGTGGAATTGTATGCTTGAAACCTATGTAATCCTTGCTAACAGATGTCACCCCAATAAGTCTAACAATAAAAATGAATTAAAAAAAAAAAAAAAGTTACACATACCAAAAAAGCAAAAAAAAAAAAAAAAAGTTACAGTTGTTATTAAAGTTCTTAAAAAGGTCATTTATTTTGCCATAGGTATGTTTATTTTTTAAAACACATTTTCACTGAACATTAGAGTTGGCTAATTAAGTCATTCTATATTATTTCCTGCATTTGGAAGCGAGAAAATAGTTTCATTGTTTTCTGAAATGGTTGAGCACTCTTAATTTGTTAGATAAGACAAAAACTTGGGAGGGGGAGCTAAATATATGGTAAGGGAAAGAGAACTCACACTGGGTGGTGAACTTATTATACAACAAGTTGATGATGCACTGTAGAATTATATACCTGGAACTATGAAATTCTTGCTAACCAATGTCATCCCAATAAGTCTAACAATAAAAAAATCATATTAAAGAAAAAAATGGAAAAACTTAACAAGAACATGCTTGCAACTTTCAGTTTAACATGAAAATATTTCAGGGTGGATAAGAATAATTTTGGGGAAACTGGTTTTCTTAAGGAACCTGATAATATTTGACAGATAGTTTTCCTTTTAAAGTTTTTATGCAGTGCAGGTTTTTTTTTTACTTTAGTAAATATATTTTTAAAATGAGTTTAATTAAAATAAATAACATTCAGTTGTTATATTAATCATAAATATCTGCATTCCATTGATTATCATGCTCTCTCTCATACACACACACACTCACACACACACACACATGAACACACACATGAAGACATACATACACTAAACTAAAAGTTGCATGTCTCAATAGAAGTATGAGCAATTTTATGCAGCTATAAACAAACCATCCTTTTAATAAATCAATGGGACATTATGGTTAAGTCTATAAACTTTTTACCATGATTCCTCAAAAAGAGAATATTGATTAAAAATGGATGACGGGAGAAGTGACAATGAAGTTAAACAGAAATTTAAAATAGAAAAAAATGTTTTAATAACTTTAAAGGCAGATATTTCCCAAGTAAAATATGTCCTATTTGAAATGTTATACTCATACAAGTAAAAATGCAAACAAATGATTTGACCTTTAGGTAAAATTGGTTATGTATTCCACACATTTTAACTAGCCACTATGGAAGTCTGTGATAGTTCTTTTTGTAAGGGTTATGAGAACATGAACCAAAATTTTGGGAATACCCTACAGTGATATAATAAATATTAAAAGTATTTAAAACTTATATCACTTTTATATGAATAATATGAGAGACTGAAGCACATACAAACTAAAATGTTGAAGTTCTCCTTGTTTTACTTTTATAGTTTAATTAGAATTGGAATTATTGTAGCATATACAGTGAGTTCCCAAAACATTATGTATAAAAAGCCACAGCAAATAGTAACATTTAAGAACTATATGCTCTAGTCTATAGTGTATATTACTATATATACAATTTTCTTAATTGTGTTGAACTATTTCCTTATATTATAGGTTAGCAACTCTGGAAATATTTTTTCTATTTTAATATGTCACCTTATTGAGCTTATTAATGTGTTTATTCAACAAATAATTATAGAGTGTCTACTATGTGCAAGGCAACTATGCTTTGGGAAAAAATGTATAGAAATATTCCATGATTTCTGTGTGGGAGAATCTTTTGCTTAGCTGGGGGTGAAAAGACATAAAGCCAAGAAAGGTTAAGTCATTGTGCAAATAAGACAATTATAGAATGAGCCAAATATACAGTAAATGCTATTGGATTTCAGAAAAGGGGTGGAGTGCAGGTATTAATGAGCATATAGTATGGACTGGCAGAGAGGAAGGAACTGAGCATTTCAGTTCACCAGATGAGTATGAACAAATCATTCAATAGAAGTTGGTATTTACATGATGGCTTAATGACAAAGAATACATTAGTGTGGCTAAATTGGTGATTTTATATTTAAAAATAAGGGGCAGTAAAATTAAAATGATAAATAATCCAGATAGTGTGAGCAATGAGTGACACAATTTATCTCATAAAAAATTGGATAATATTAAAGAATTTTTAACAAATCAATGTCATAGTAAAAAATAATTTTACAGAAGTTAAAGCTGGCACTTTTTATATAGTAAACCAAAAGAGAGAATTGAAGGCTTGTGCTATAATCCAGAGGCAAGTTAATATAATGTTGGAAAAGAATGATGAAAATAAATACTACATTTTGAGAGTTAATTCAATATTTTTCTGTATTATTAAAACAAAATTGTCATAAAGTGTTGCTCAAGCCAAACCTTTAGATTAAAACTGAGACCAGGAGGTTTTCATGGAGGAAATAGGCATTGGACTATGGACTTATTTTGGGAGTACTTAAATACATCAAAATCATCCCTTTAGTCAGGATATATTAAAGTGGGAAAGAACAAAGGTCAAATGTGTTTATTTGTCGAGATACCCTAAGCCAGGGTTCTCCACTTGGGCACTATTGACTTTTTTTTTTTTTTTTCTTTTTGTATGTGGGTAGCTCCCTGGCTGGGAATCGAACCCAGGCCACAACGCTGACAGCGCCAGCGCCAAAGCCTTAAGCCACTACACACCATCAGGGAACTCGCACTATTGACATTTAGAATTTGGTAATTCTATCTTGTAGGGACTGTCCTGTGCTTTGTAGCAGCATCTCTGGCTGTCATCTAGTAGATGCTCATGGCACCCAACTCCAAACTTTGACAGCAAAATATATCTTTAGACATTTCTAAATGTCTTCTGAATAATTTCGTATTTATAACTACTGCTCTGAACCTAAGGTGTTTTTGCCTCAAACTTAAAACTTTGAATCATCAATGTTTTATAACCAGAAGCGTTCTTAGAAAAACTTAGTTACCTTCATTTTTAAAAATGAGAAAATTGAGAGCCAAAACAGAAAAGAATTAGAAACTATTTAAAAATAGAAATCCTAAATTTAAATGCCACCTTCAAATCATGTCCAAACTACCGTCCTTCCTCTTTGTCTTTATCTTCAGCCTTCTTTCTAAATTAAATTTATTGGGGTGTCATTGGTTAGTAAAATTATGTTGGTTCCACGTGTACAGTTCTTTATCATCTACATACTGCATTGTGTTCTCACCACCCAGAGTCATTTCTTTTCCTATCGCCATACTTGAATCTCACCCCCTCCTTCTCCAGCCCCCTCTACCCTTTACTCTGGCATCTACTAAACTATTGTCTGTGTCCAAAAATTTGTTTTATTTTGATTGTTCATTTATTCTGTTTTTTAGACTCCATATATAAGTGAGACCATATAGTATTTGTTTTTCTCAGTTTAACTTATTTTGGTTAGCATGATATCTTCTAGTTCCGTTCATGTTGTTGCAAAAGGTAAGATTTTTATTCTTCTTCATGGTCGAGTAATACTTCATTGTATAAATGTACCACATTTTTATTTTTATTTATTCATTCCTTTATATATGAGGACTTTCCAAATATAAAAAAATCCAGCCATGAAGGTTTCTATTTTTTTCTATTACTTGGTTGGATACAGTCATTGTATATTCAGTCTGTCAGTCTATGAGTCAGTCACCTTCTTGTCCCAGTTTACTATTCATGCAAAATTCTTTTCTAGGTCAAATCTTCAAGCTCCTGCCAGAATCCATTCAGCTAGGAGTTACAGATTGCAAGTGTTATGAAAGAAAAGTCAATTGCAACAACAACAAAAATTAAGTTCCTAGCCAACCTAGTGTACCCAGTAACCTCACTTTATGCTATTAATAAAACAGAAAAATAAATTGTGGATGATATCAATTATGCATTGGAAACTTTTCCCCAGATTTCCATGTAATATAATGATAATCAGTAATTGTTAATTTTCTCAGTGCTCTTCCCATCCTTCAACTTCTATAAACTTTTAGAATATTTCTAAAGTAAATAGCTAGTTTTAGCAAGTTACAATGAAAATGTTATTTTATTACACTTATAGAGAAAGAAGGAAATTGAATAGCCATACACAGTTGTATAATCAAGTTTTAAAATCTGAAGTGAACTAATGGAAAGAAAAGTACTAGGGCTGTCTGAAAAAAAATCTGCCGTAAATGCCTCTGTTTTCATATTACAAGGCTGGATACTCTCTAGACAGCTCTTATGTGTGGTAGTTATCTCAGAAAACACTATAAAACTATGTTTCCATTTCATATAAGAGATAGATGAATGACGTGTAAAAAATAAGTTTGAATAATGAGAAAAGCTGTATTGGAATTAACATTTGACTATATGGCCTATTTTCAAGTTATTTAATTTTGTGTAGAGATATGTGAAGACATACTTAGCTCTTACTTAACAACTTGAGTTTAAATAAAATAATTATTTTGGATGAGGTTAAATTTACCAACTATATTAGTACTATTTTTTTATTATTAGCTTTGGGTCTGACTGATAAATGATTATATGAATATATATTTTATTAGAAGCTATCTTATGATAGGAAAGTTTTAATATGCTAAGCAAACTATGCTTTAAACAGGCACACATATACATGTTTTCTATAAATTAGTAATGGTCTGATGGTCCACTGCAACTTAGGAATTAAAAGACTCTTAAGAAAGCTTTTATTGTTAGTTCACTATGTAGATAACTTGAAACCAAATTATGTTATGTTTCCACTACTCTTTCCACACAATTACATATTCTATTTTTCTGCCCTATCCTATGTGCCTTTTCACCTATTATATTGTATTATATTTTTTAAAAATTTAGGAGGGGCAGGAAGAAAAAGAGAATAAAAAATGACGCTTCAGGGATCATTTCTTCTCAGGATTTCATTAAGGTAAGAGCTCTGGTTCTGAATGTTTTAGTAATTTAATTCTGGTATGTGTTAAATTTGAATATGCAGTACTTTAATTTTAGTATAAATTCTAAAGAATTCACCATAATTAAATTGACACTATCTATCTTAGCCTCTCTTTTGTATAATTTGGGAAAAAATAGTGAGAATATTTAAAGATGTATGTTACCATGAAATGGTGACTTTTTCCTTGGTTCTTTTTCTCTTGAAGGAAAGAATTCAGTCAACAGATTTTGTGAAAATATGAAATAGTTAAAGTTTATTAGTAAAAGAAAGTATACTATGAGAAGTGGCATGGGCTGACCCAAGAAAGGGAAGCAGTCCTACCTTACATTGCTTGAGGGGTTTTATACCTATAGGTGGAAGTTTCTTCTCTTTCCCTTTTAAAGAAACAACTACATAATAGTAGAGTTCTGGGAAGGAAAATTTATGGTTGGATAAGTGGTGGGATTTTCCCTTTGTCTTGCATTTATTTGATCATCTTTTCTTTCTCATTAAAGAATAGCTGATATGGGTCAAGGTGGATTCCTTAGTCAGCAGTCCTTTCCTGAGGACTTTGTCTCTTTATTTTAGGGGTATCTAAGTGGGGAGGGGGCGCAAAAGGCCAGTTTCTTCTTTTGCATTAATTTCCTCCATAATTTAGGGACACCTGTTAATGGGCCTCCTAACAGGCAAGTTCCTTCTTTGCATTCCTTTTAATTTACATGATGCTAGTAATGGACCAAGACAATTTCTTCTTTCTTGCTTATATTTATCTTCCTGCATACTCTATGTAAAATATATCAATTTTACATATTCAGTTTTAAGTTAATACTATAATTAAAAGATTGGGTAAGACTTGGAGTGTAATTATTTGCTTAAAATAATATATCTAAAGCCTGTGAAGATGACTGGCATGAATATTTCACTTATTACCAAAAATTAAAGAGGCCTATAAATGACTAAGTTTATAAATAATTATGTGATAGAGTACTTTGGTTCTAAGTGATTATTCTGTGACTGATTTTCTTTTCTTTTCACATTGCTTCATCGGAAATCTTGTTATAATACTATGACATTTTCCACATTCAAAACATTTAAGATTCATTATTTCTACAAGAGCAACTGGTAAATCTATATACAGAGATATTAGGTAACTGATAAAGAACAGAAATCTCTAGCTATCCAAATTATATGAAGGATGAATATGGATCAGACAAAAAATGTTCTACTTTGTTGTTGTTTTTGTTGTTTTTAGAGCCCACAATGAAAGCATTCATAAGTACCCTGAACACATATTATCTTACAATATATAAATTTAACACTAAAATTTGGGGAAAATACCAAAATGTAATTTTACCAAAGAGTATTAAAATACAGCATTGTGTTTTTAATGACAAATACATGTTTTAAGAAAAGTGTGGTTAGGTGATTTTTGTCATTGTGCAAACATCATAGAGTACATTTACACAAACCTAGGTGATATAGTTTACAACATACCTAGATTATATGGTATAGCCTATTCCTCATAGGCTGCAAACCTACACAACATGTTACTCTACTAAATACTGTTGGCAATTATAGCACAATAGCATTTGTGTATCTAAACATATCTAAAAATATAAATAGTTTGGAAAAGTATATTTTAAAAGATTAAAAATGGTACTCCTGTGTAGGGCACTTACCACAAATAGACTTTGTAGGACTGGAAGTTGTTTTGGTTGAGTCAGTGAGTAAGTAATGAGTAAGTCTAAAGGCCTGAAACATTTCTGTACATTATTGTAACTTTATAAACACTGTACATTTAAACTACACTAAATTTATAAAACAACAAAAGATGAAATCAAGCAAAAGAAAAAATTATGCAGTCAAGAGACATGATAAACAAAAAATATATGAGGCTGCTGCTTATGCAAAGTGGCATACTACTTTAAAACAAAGCTTTTTTATAAGAAGAGAGAGTACACTCTAATATAATGATAAAGAATAGTAAATACATAAACCAGTTAAATAGTCAGTTATTGTCTTTATTAAGTATTAGTACTGTACTTAACTGTATGTGCTGTATTTTTATATGACTGCAATGCAGTAGGTTTGTTTACACCAGTTTCACCACAAACACATATATGTTCTATAATATTACAATGTCTAGAACATTCTTAGAGAGTGGGAATTCTTTCAGCTCAGTTACAACCTTATGGTACTCTTACCAGAGAAAAGGTCCTTCTTGGTGCAGTGTCCAGGTTCTTGACATCTCAAGCCAAGAATTGAATGAGACACACACCTAAGTGTAGAGATGAAACAAAGAGAGTTTATTGAAAAAGAGAGTGCACTTCAAAGAGGTAAGAGTGGGCCCGAGCAAAAAGGAGAGTGGCTTAAGGATCCCAACCACCTAGGCCTAGAAGTTTATATTTTATTTTTGCCTTCACAGGATACACTCCTGAGCATGGCAGCCCCTTGATTGACAAGTTTGATTGACATGGGGTCTACTACATCATATTTTCTAACTCTACATGTTCTTTCCCAGAGTTCAGTCTGTTATAATGATATATGAACTTCTGGGCATATGTATGATACTATAATGAGGGTATAATGAGGCTCAGGTGAAATAAAGGTCATTGTAGCTCTTATTGCACAGGTGTTAGAAACTGACTTAAACTGGTGGGCCATTTTGTACTCTCTAACTTCCTTGTATTAGTGAACTTTTCACCTGGAATTCTCCTGTGGTTGCTCAACTTGGGGTGGGTATCGAGGTGGTGACTATTCCACCTGGGTGAGTCCCAGGGAGGGGTCCCGAGATCCCCCCTATTCTGTCTGCCTTCCTCACCTTTCTTTTGAGAGATATGATCTCCATAAATCTCTATAGGAAGTTGAGGGACTGGAGGTCGCATCTTCTGTATCTGCTTTCTGCTGAAGATGGTCATTGTCCCTATCTATTGGGATTCCACAAAACTCTCACCCTGTCCAATCTAAAAGGGAAGGGGTCTTGAGATCCACCATGTTGACTTCTTTGGTTAAGATGAGGTGGAAACCTTTTTGTGGTATCAATTGTATCCCAGTGGTCCCTAGAGAAATTAATTCAGCTAATAGTTTTAAAAGCATTGGCCCAAGAAACAGGACCCAAAGCCCCTGTCATTTTGATGGAAATTCTGTCGAGCTTGCGGCCTGTTGACTTCTAGCTTAGCTGATCATTGAGGTGTTAGGACCTGTCTAGCTCCAGAAAGGCCTGGAAGGGGTGCTTGCTTGCAGTGATTGTAATCAGCAAGCTGGAGACACGTGTTATAAGTTTTGGAGAAATTTCCTATGGGGGACAGTCTGTTGCTCAAGGTGAGAGGCCATAGAAAATTGATCAAGAAGATGATTAAGATGTTGAACTAGAAAAAGGGTGCAACTGAGAGCCAAAGAACTAGACAAAAGGAGTCTATAGTAGGGAGGAGGGAAGGCTCCTTCATTTGGCCCATATCAGTACCACCATCATACAAAGTCTAACAAGTAAGTTCACAATCTCATCCTAGAAAAAGTACTACATACCTCATTGCTGAATATCACTATGGTCACCTTGGGTAGCTATGCACTGATGCCAGCACCTAGTCCACCCTTCAAAGCAATTTTAGAACTTTTTTTTGTAATGGTCAGCAGAGCTGTTGTAGTAACCTTGATGTCATGAATGTCATCAAAATGTCTTCTATTCAATGTTTCTTTTACATTTGAGTGAAGAAAAAAGTATTTTGGGGCCAGATTAGGTGAGTAGGGAGGGTTTTCAAATACAGTTATTTGTTTATTGGCTAAAAACTTTCTCACAGATAGTGCTGTGTAAGCTGGTGCACTGTCATAATGCAAGAGCCATGAGTTCCAGGCAAAAAGTTCAGGTGGCTTTTTTCTTATTCACAAAACCTTTTCAGCACTTCCAAACAGTAAACTTGGTTGACTGTTTGTCCAATTGGTACAAATTCATAATGAATAATCTCTCTGATATCAAAAAGAGGTTACCAACATCATTTCGATTCTTGATTTGGACTGATGGAATATTTTGGTCATAGAGAATTGCTTATTTCTATTGTGAACTTTGACACTTTGTTTTAGGGTTCTAATGGTCCATCCATTTTTCATCACCAGTAATAAAATGACCCAAAACATCATCTTGCCTTTCCAAAAGGTCATGGCAAATTTTGATTCTCCTTTGCTTTTGTTCATTTGTAAGCCCATTTAGGACCATTTTTTGCACACAGCTTTCTCATGCCAAGATTTCAGTTAAGATTTTACCATTTCTCTGTCAATGTTTACTTGGTCTGCTATGTTTCTCACAGTCAGCTAATGAATGTGATGCATAATTTAACAATTTTTTGCAATATTTTTGCCAGTTCCGCTCATAAGTGGCTACCCTGACCTCTCTTCATTAGTGACATTTTCTCTCCCTTCAGAAAATCTTTTAATCTATTTGTACACTGCCATTTTCTTCATGGCATTATCCCCATGATTTTAAACTAATGTGTCCCTGATTTCACTTCAATTCTTGCCAAGTTGAGCTAGAAATTTAATGTTTGTTCATTGCTCTAATTTAAGCTCCAACATTCTTTGGACAGCACAAAAATACCACACAACAACAATAATGAATGCCACTCAAAAAGACACTGCCATATGTCAACATGAACATTGCTGTGAGACACAAATATACCAAGGTCATTAAATCTTACAGAATTGTTTGTGCAGTGCTGCCAACAAAAGCACATGGTAGTAAGTTTGCTAACTTAATGGTCAGACCTTGTATATGAGGTTTGTCATTGACCAAAATATACTTATGTGGTACATAACTGTAGTGTATTGCATTGAGGTGAAAGATAGGACAGTAAGGTAAAATTTAGTCTACTGTATTTAAGTTAATTTTTATATAATTCATCTATTTGGAATAATCTGTAAGCAACCCTAGGCAAATTATTTTTCTTCTCTCCCCATCTGATTTTCATCCTGACCCAAAAGTATGACAATCTCCCAAAATAGTACACAGGGAAATACAACCTCCTACTGAAATCTTTATTTTCCTGTAGAATTTAGTGACAAACTGTATAAAATGATTACTGTTCTGTGGTGTTTAACCTGATCCAACTTTTGATATTAAAAATTTTATAGGAATAAAGTTTCATACACATTTCAATAACACTAATTTGCTGGAAAAATATTGCTCAGAAATTAGAAAACTAGACAACTGGTTTTCAAAATCAAATGCAATATCTTTTGACAAGTAAAACTTGATGAAATTAGTTATAATTTTGCAGATTTTTTACAGATGCCTGTTTGTCTTTGATTAAACATATGGCACCTGCTTTTCTTTGTTATCTACCACTATTATCTTTGTGCAGTAAATTTTGAAACCAGACACCAGATTTAAAAATACACTGCAAATAAACTTTATTGTCACCAAATATACATCAAGTTTTCTGAAGTTTCCCGGTGCCTTGGCTATGTGAGTCACTTCCTCTCATCATCTATCTTCATTGAATTCTCTCACCTGCCTCTTTCACTGAATACAACAACAACAAATAGATAGTTCGATAGATCAATAGATAGATATAATAGTTTCCTCATCCTATCCCACTCTCTTCTCTTACTATTCTATATTTTTTATTAGAAAACTTATCACAGTTGACATTATATTATTCAAGCATTTGTTTGTTTACAGTCTATAAATTTCATGGCATTGGCCTGGACCATATCTGTCATTTTCATCATTAAATATCCAGAACCAGAAATTGTTCTGGCATATAGTTAGCACTTGAGAATAATCTGTTGAATTAATAGTTGTATGTATGCTGGTCCAAGCAATATCATAAATAAGACTAAATTAAGAAAAAATAGTGAATTGAACCCTTACATTTGTAAACTGAAAGGCATACAGTTAAAATAGTTATAGAAAATAAATAAATTAGGTGAGGGATTTTATGAGAGGCTTTAGAATGAAATAAATTAAAGATACCTAATAGAAGTAATTTCTAAATACAAGTGAAATTGTTTTGATGTTGACTCAAATAGACAAATAGCAAGAAGGCATTTTAGACAATCAGGGAAATCTGAATAGGAATGGCATATTAAATATTACTAATGACTACTGTTAAAATTTTTAATTATAATAATGATATTTTAATGCAAATGTTTTTATGTTTTCTGAAAAACACACTGAAGTACTTAAAAGAGAACTAACATTGTGTCAGGACTCATTTAAAACTACTCCAGCTTTTAAAAAATATATTTAAAAATATGGCCAAACATTCACGTTTTTTAAATTAGATAATGAGTTGATGAAGTATTGTTGTACACTTGACCTGAAATTTTTTTCTTAAAATGTAAAAAAGAAAAAGTGTGATTACTAGTATAGAGGAAAATATATATTACCTGAACAAATTAAATATTCATTGGAGAAACAAGGTCAGTTACCTCTTGGTCTCTCATCCTTTTCATTCTGTGTTTCAAATTCTACTTTTGAAATAAATGAAGGAACAATATTATAATTCCAATGCCCCTGTGGCTAAATCTATCTTAAGGAATGTAGAGAATTGAGGGGTTTGTAGATAACTAGAATCAGTCTTGGTAAGGTAAGGCCACAAAACATCTTTTTTTTTAATTAAATGACTACATTTTTTTACCTTTATCATCTGAAATTAGAGATAATTGACTTAATGATTACTCAAGAAGCCTGGTAAATGAACAATGAATTATTCTGGTATAATTGTAATGGAGTCATCTCTATATCAAGCGATTATTAATTTCTTTTGCAATTTTAGTGTATTTACTTTCAAAGAATTGAAAAGTACATCTTACAAGCATATTATATTATAGAAAATAAAATATAGAAGATGACTTGGCTTTTCTAAAAATGAAATCTTAATGTCATGAGACAGTCTATAATTTACATATCCAAATGAATGTTTTGTTTACTAAGTAGTTAGCTTCAGAGAAAAACAATATTTTTGGAGTTCACATTCTTTTAGAATTGTTCTCAGTGTCTAGGTAAAACGTTTCCAATATGATCAAAGGGGTGAATACTCATCATGATTTTGATTTGTGAAAATAAATAGGTGTTACTTAAGGTTATTATGCCCAGTGAATAAGATGGATGAAGAAATTTGTTAATTTAGATCTTACTGAAAGCTAAATAGTATTGTAAGTAAATAAGCCTCATTAACTGTTGTGACACATAAACTGAGTCTAGGATTATATTTAGGACTAGGTGGTGAGAAAATGTGTGGCATCACTTAATAATTAAAGATGAGGTAAATGGAGTAAAGAATTAAGAGGAAAAATAAATACATTTCCACATTTTTGACACAAGTTCTAAAGTTTCATCTCCTCTTATCTAAATATTAATCTATTAGTGTGGACAAGAGTATGGCTGAGGTATACCATGCAAATCTATAGTTATTTTCACACCCAGCACAGAAAAAGATTTTTTTTTAAATTTCTACTGCAGCAGTTTTGCCTTTTCAAGTTGTATAATCCACTGCTGCATAATAGCTTTGTTCAACAAGAACCACTGCATTGTTTATTAAAATACATGTTCACATTCACATTGAAGTACCTGAAAATGGGCAAAGAGTGGCAAGCTTAAGAGGAGGAAAAAAAGGACTACAGTGATGGGGCCGTGGGTTTCTTCTTGGAACTCACTGTAGTCACAGGAAAGAAAAAGCTAAAGCCAGTTAATGAGCATCCTGACCACACTCAGTCCTGGGAGACAGAGAAGGAAGAACAGAAGTGGGTGCTGTGACACACTGCAGCCCAACCTGACTTCAGTTCTCAGATAGAAAAAGGATGGGCATTGGTGGGGACTGCTAGAAGCTTCCGCCCAACCTCACTTCAATTCTGGGAGAGGAAGTAAAAAGGCTGTGAGTGTGCTTCTCTGGCCTTGAGCGTTCCTGCCTAAGGGATCAGCATATAAAATGACTGATCCCAACAATTAGGGCAGAGACCTTGAAGCAAAAACTGAATACAGAAAAGAGTAAACTCGCATTACTCTCAGCACCAGGCAGCTAACAAAGACTCAAAGATTTGTTGCCCTCTTTCACCCTCCCAAAACTTACTTTTTTCACCTCTGCCTACTGCTTTCATTGGCACTATAAGTATCTGTAGCATTGAGTGTTGGGTTAAAGAGCAGAATATCTACAGCCCTGAGATTTGAGAAGGCAGTTACTGAGTGGCAAATACAAAGTGTGGCTAGTTCTAATGACAGCAAGAGGGTGGTAAAAGTGAATAAGTGGCAGCTAGTTGACAGCTCCTATTATACAGAGAAACAAAAATAGTATCTGCCTCTCCCAACAAAACCTTACCTTCACCCTTCCTAGCTGAAACCAACTGAAGACTTAAGAGCAGCTGAGACACACAGGCTCTTCAACTTCTGGCAGTAGGGGGACCCTTGGGGTTACAGAGGCTCAGAGCTTCATAGCCCACCACATCCTTTAATGGAGGCTGCACACTGAGACCAAGGTCACCTGGTCAAAGAGGAAAAATTTACCTCAAAGGAAACCACCCACCATAAGAAAAAAAAATAATGCAAAAGGAAATAAAACAGTGATACTCCCTGAAAAACAGAATAAATACCTCTTTGTATTTATCGGCTGTGGCATTCACTCCTGTAAATGCCCAGAAAGAGAAACAACTCAATATTAAATATGCATTATACAGCCAAGATAACAAGCCTGCTCAGAAAGAAAATAAAAAATCTCCAAAAAATGATTTTAAAGAAATAAAATTATTTGATTAAAATGAGAGAGAAATTTAGATGGCGATTCTGAAAAAAGGCAATGAGATGCAAAAAAACACAGATAGGCAATTTAGTGATCTCAAAAGTAAAATAAATTAATAAAAATAATATTTTACCAAAGAGATTGAAATTTTATAAAAGAACCAAATAAAAATTCTGGAGATAAAAATTTCAATAAAGAAATAAAAAATAAAATATCTAACTTAGGAAATAGAGCTGAGCAGATAGAAAAAAGCATTAGTGATATGAAAGACAGAAATAAGAAAATGTAAAAAAAAAAAGAGAGACTTGAAAGCTAAAAATATTTTTAAAACTCTAAAAGAACCATCTGAATTTATTAGAAAAGGCATTAAAAAATGGGTATACCAGAAAGAAAATAAAGTGAGAAAAGCACAGAAAGTCTACTCAAATAGTCAATGAGAACTTCCCAAACTAATGGAAAGACCTGTAACCTGAAATCTAAGAAGAAACCTGTCACCAAGTACTTTCCCACAAGTGCCCAAATTTACAAGTACACCTGCACTAAGAGATAGTAAAAAGGTGCATGCCTCAGATACTACAGAAAACGCATACTCCAAAGAGTATATTAAATATGGTTTTTCATTTATAGTGGATGATGAATGTTCTAAGACTTTGTGTGTTATGTGTGGGAAAATATTCGACAGTTACATGAAACCCTTTCTACTCATGCAATATTTAGAAACTAAACATTCTATGTATAAAAACAATGAAATATATTAGTACATTAATTTTGGCCCTGAAAAGCATCCAACTATCATCCTACATGATGTCAGGAAAGAAAGACAATGGGAATGCAGTTGAGGCTTCATACCATATTGCTTATCACATACCTAAATGTTGTAAAAACCACACCATGGCTAAAGATTTAACTTTTCCTTTTATTAAGGGACCAGTTTTTGTGTGTTTGGGGAAAAACATATCTGCAAAATCAATACAATCTCTTTTTCAAATAATACAATGTCCTCACAAATTCAGTAAATGTCTGACAATTTTGAAGCTGTAGTAATAGATAGAATTAGAAAAAGTAAATTATTTCACATCCAGGTGAATGAAAGTGTAGAGGTTGCTAATGTATCTATGTTGCTTGTTATCATGAGGTATTTGGTAAGAAATAAAATTGAGGTAAACCTTTTGCTTTCTTACCCTTTGACAGAGGATACCACTGGGGAAGACATTTTTATTGCAATCAATTGTCATTTAATTGAAAAGTACATTAGTTGTTTGAATTGTTGAAGTGTATGCACTGAAGAAGGCAAACCTATGTCAGGTTTTTTAATAGGACTAAGTTCCAGATTAAAGAAGTAGCTCCCTATGTACCATGGAGTCACTGATGTATTCATAGCCAAAATCTTGAATCTAAGCCTCTTACTAGTGAGCTGAAAAATATTCTTGATGAGGTTGTAAAAATTGTAAATTTTATTAAGTAATAACCACAAAACTTGATTGTTTAAAGCTCTGTGTGAATAAACGAATATCATACACAGCATGTTACTTTTTTTTTTGAACTGTCCTCATTAAGAAGAAGAAGAAGAAGAAGAAGAAGAAGAAGAAGGAGAAGGAGAAGGAGAAGGAGAAGGAGAAGGAGAAGGAGAAGGAGAAGAAGAAGAAGAAGAAGAAGGGAGGAGGGAGGAGGAAGGAAGAAAGGAGGGAGGGAGGAAGGAGGAGGAGGAAGAGGAAGAAGAAGAAGGAAGAAGAAAAGAAAGAAGAAAGAAGAGAGGAAGTAAGGAGGGGGAGAGAGAAAGAGAGAGAGAGAGAGAGAGAGAGTGGAGAGAGAGCAGCATGTTACTTTTGAGAATGAAGTTAAGGTGGCTATCTGGTGGCAAAGTACTTACACGGATGTTTAAACTTAGACATGAAGTTCACGTATTTTTTGAAGACCATCATTGTTCTCTTGATCCAAAGTTTCAAAACAGTGATTGCCTTCAAACTTGCATATTTATCAGCTATTTTTCCAGGAATAAACAAACTCAACTTGAGAATTCAAAACAGTTTAATCATTACATTCAAGCTAACCAACAAAACAGATTCAATGATTTAAAAAACTGAACTTTTGGAAAGTGTGCATTGAAAAATGTCAGTCTGAAGTTTTTGAAACTCTGCACAACTTCTTATCTGAGAATGACTTTCACCTATCCCAAAACGTGAAAAATAATATTATAAGCCATTTGAAAGTTCTTAAAGTGTTTTTTAAGTAAGTATTTCCCTCAACATGGAAAAGAAAACTGGATTGCTGATTCCTTCAATAAAGAATTCCTCAAAGAAGCTAAACTATTAATCAATGAAAAAGAACAGTTAGTTGAATTTTCAACTAATTCTTTAAATTCTGACTTTAAAAGAAAGTATCTTATTACCTTTTGGGTAGATATCAGTGAGAAATACAAACAGCTCAGTGAGAAGACACTCAAATACCTCTTGCCATTTACTAATACTGAACTAGTGGAGAGAGATTTTTCTTCTTACACCTTCATAAAAAAAAGTGCCACAACAAGCTTAATGCAAGTCCAGATTTAAGCCAGATTTCAAGCAACTAAGTGCGTCAAAACAAGTTTGAAGATCTCATTACCAATGAATATTTCAATCAGCTAGTGATCTGCATAACAATTATTATAGACTTTTCAGATAACACAAATAATTATTATTATTAATAATAAAAAGTTATTAAATACTTGGTCATCATTGTATTTCACTGTGTTATGAGTATTATAAAATCAAATCTGTGTTTTGTACTATTAGTGTAGTAATTTTTCTTTCCTAAATTATTACCTCATTTCTACTATTTTACATGAAGATAAGTACTGAACAAAATTGTCAATATATAAAAACAGATGTTTTAAAGCAAGAAGTACAATTTATAAAAATGGTTTTAAAAGGAATACACAAGTGGAAAAATGTTGTGGATCACTTCTATAGACCAATATCTCTGATGCAAATATCCTAAACAGAATACTAGCAAATAGAATACAACAACACATTTAAAATATCATGCATCACAATAAAGAGGGATTCATTTCAGGGGCATAAGGATGATTGAATATATGCAAAACAACCAATGTGATACACCACATATACAGAATAAAGCATAAAAACCTTATGATTATATCAATTGATGCCAAAATTGCATTTAACAAGATACAATATCCATTTTATTATTATTAAAATAATATAAGAAATGATATAAGAAGAAAATACCTCATTGTAATAAAGGCCGTATTTGACAAACCATCAGGTAATACATACTAAGTGATAAAAAATGAAAAGCCTTTCTCTTAGAATCAGTATCAAGACAGAGATGTCCTTTTTTACCATTGTTATTCAACATAGTACTTAAAGTTTTAACCAGAGCAATCAGGCAACAGAAAGACATGAAAAACATTCAAATTGAGGGTAAAGAAGTTAAAGTGTAACTTTTTGCAGATCTCTTGATTTTTTATATAGAAAAACCTAAAGGCCCTATTAAAGAACTGTTAGAAACAATAAACAGAGTAAAATTGCAGAATATAAAAGCAATTTACAAAAATTAATTGTATTTTTGTATACTAACAATGAAACATCAAAAACAAAAGGAAGCAAGACCTTTTAGAATCAGAGCAATAAAAATGAAATAAAATAACTAAGAATAGACTTAACAAGGAATGTCAAGGTCTAATATGCCAAAAACTATAAGACACATAAAAAAAATTGAAGATGACACAAAGAAATGAAAAGATATTTTATGTTCATGGATTAGAAGAGTCAGTATAGTTAAAATGGCTATATTACTCTAAGCAGTATACAGATTTAATAAAATTCCAATTAAAATCCCCCAAAATTTTTCAAGAAGTAGATATAAAAATTGTCAAATTTGTATGGAATCACTAAGAACCTCAAATTGCCAAAGCAATCTTTATAGAAGGCAAAAATAAAACACGGCTGGAGGCATTACACTCCTCAACTTCAATTTTTACTACAAAGCATCAATAGCCAAAACAGCATGGTATTAGCAGAAATACAAACACACAGACCAATGGAATAGAAATAAATTGATATGAATAGTGACACTGAGCATCTTTTTATATATTTATTGGCAATCTGCATTTTCTCTTAGAAAAAATGTCTATTCAGGTACTCTGACCATTTATAAATTTGATTTTTTGGAGGGGTATTGAATTTAATGACTGTATCAAATGTATCATTGGCAAATGTATTTTCATTCAGTAAAATGTCTTTTTGTTTTGTTAATGGTTTTATTTGCTGTGTAAAAATCGTTAGTTTTATGTAGTCCCATTTTTTTCTTTTGTTTCCCTTGCCTGAGGAAGTATATAAGTAAAAATACTCCTATGGTTAATATCTAAGTGTTTACTTCTTATATTTTCTTTTAGGAGTTTTATGGTTCTCAGTCTTATACAAGTTTTTAATCCAGTTCAAGTTTATTATTGTATATAGTGTAAGAATTGTGGCTCAGCTTCAGTTTTTGTATATATCTGTCCAGTTTTCCCAGCAGCATTTACTAAATAGACTGTCTTTATCTGAAAGTATATTCTTTGTCATTAATTAAATGATAATATACAAGGGGATTTATTTACGGGCTCTGTATTCTGTTTCATTGATATATGTGCCTGTTTTTAGATCAACACCATGATATTTCGATTACTAAGACCTTGTAGTATTAATATAATTCAATATCATGTAGTGTGATGATGCAGCTTTGTTCTTTCTCAGGATTTCCATGGCTATTTGCAGTCTTTTATGGTTCCATGTAAAGTCTAGAATTATTTGTTTTAGTTCTGTGAAAAATGCCACTTGGATTTTGATAAAAATTGCAATAAATCTATAGATTCCTTTGGGTAGTATGTACATTTTAACTATCTTATTTTTTTCCTATCTGTGAGCATAGTATATGTTTTTACTTATTTGTATTTTCTTTAATTTCTCTCTTCAAAGTTTCCTAATTTTCTGACTATAAGCCTGTCATTTTCTTAAATTTATTTCTAAATATTATATATTTTATGCAGTTGTAAATGGGATTATTTTTACTTAATTTTCTTTGATAGTTTGCTATGGGTGTATAAAATGCAGTTAATTATTTAATACTAATTTTGTGTTCTGCTACTTTTTAAAATTAATTTATTAGTTCTAATAGATTTTTGATAAAATATTTGAGGTTTTCTATATATTGTATTATGTCATTTGCAAATAATGACATGACTACTTCCTTTTCAATTTGAAGGCCTTTTATTATTTTCTTCTTGTCTGATTGATGTGGCTAGGACAACCAGTACTATGTTGAGAAAAGTGGTGAAAGTTGTCATCCTTGCCTTGTTCCTGATCTTAAAATAAATATTTTTTAATTTTTCTCACTGAGTATGATATTAGCTGCGGGTTTGTCATATATGGACTTTAGTATGTTGAGATATGCTTTTGCTGTTTTTATGTTGCTGAAACTTTGTGTTATGAATGGGAGCTGTATTTTGTCAAATGCTTTCCCTACATCTATTGATATAACTATACAATTTTTATTTTTTATTTTGTTTATGTGGTATAAATTGATTTGCAAATATTGAACCAACCTGGTATAACACAAATGAATCTCACTTAATCATAGTGTGTGGTCTTTTTAATTTATTGCTGAATTCAATTTCTGAATACGTTGTGAGGATTTTTGCATCTTTGTCATTAAAGTTATTGACCTATAGTGTTTTTTTTTTCTTTGTAATGTATTTATTTCATTTTGAAATAAGAGTAACGGTGGTCTCATAAAATGAGTTTGGGGGCCTTCTCTCCTCTTGAAATTTTTAAATAGTTTGTGGAGAATATGCGTTAATTGCTCTGGACTGTTTGGTAAAATTCACATGTGCAGCCATCCAGTTGAGGCCTTTGTTTATTGGTAGCTTATTGATTAATGGATTTTATTAGCAGTAATTGATCAGTTCAGATTTTCTTTTTTATTACTATCATTAAATTTGTTGGGTTGATGTTGGTTTGAAAATTATATAGGTTTCAAGTGTACAGTTCTATAATATATCATCTGTGTGTTGTATTTTATGCTCACCACCCAAAGCAACTTCTTTTTTCATCACATATATTTGACTCCCCATTTCTTCTTCCACCATCCCGCTTCCCCCTTACCCTCTGGTAACCACTAAAGTGATGCCTGTGTCCATGAGTTTTTGTTTTTTGTTTATTTGTCTTATTCCTATCTTGCTTTAAGTTTTATATCTCACATATGGAGTGAAGTCATATAACTCTTGACATTTTCTTTCAGACTTATTTCACTTAGTATAATATTCTCAAGATCCAACCAAGTTGTCACAAATGGCAGTATTTCATGTTTTTATGACCAAGTAATATTCCATTGTATATATGTATCATTTCTTCTTTATCCAGTCACTAATCAAAAAATACTTTGATTTAATTTTAATATATGGTGAGAGTTCATGGCTCAGATTCATTCTTTAGCATGTGTCTTTCCAGTTTTTGAGCACCATCTACTGAAAAGGCTGTCTCTTCCACATTGAATATTTTTTGCTCGTTTATCAAAAATTATTTTCCCTTAAATTTGCGGATTCATTTCTGGGTTTTCAATTCTGTTCCATTGGTGTGTGTCTGTTTTTCTGCCAATACCAAGCTGTTTTGATTATTGATGCTTCATAGTATAAATTGAAATCCAGGAGTGTGATACCACCAGCCTTATCCTTTTTATGTAGTATTGCCTTGGCAATTCCAGGTCTTTTGTGGTGTCATAAACATCTGACAATTCTTTTTTTATCAATCTCGTAAAAGTATGATTGTGGAATTTTTATGGGAATTGCATTAAATGTATAAATTGCTTTAGGTAATATTGCCATTTTAACAATGTTAAGTCTTCCTATCCATGAACATGTAATATTTTTCCATTTCTTTGTGTTCTCTTCAATTTCTTTCAGAAGTGTCTAATAGTTTTCCACATATAAGTCCATCACGTTCTTTTTAAAATTAATTCCCAGGTACTTCATTCTTTTTGTTGTGATAGCAAAAAAATTGACTCTCTCACTTCTTTTTCTGAAGATTCATTATTTGTATATAGGAATGCTGTTAATTTTTGTACATTGATTTTGTATCCTGAGACTTTACTGTATTGGATTATTTCTTTCTAATAGTTTCCTGGTGGAGTCTTTGTAATTTTCTATATAAAACACCATGTCATCTGCAAATAGTGGCAATTTTACCTCTTCTCTCCTAATTTGGAGACCTTTTATTCCTTCCTCTTGCTTGGTTTCTCTGGCTAGAACTTCAAGTAATATATTGAATATCAGTGGTGACAGGGGGCATCCCTGTCTTCTTCCTGATTTTAGGGGAATGGGCTTCAATTATTCCCCATTCAGTATAATATTAGCTGAGGGTTTCTCATACATGGCCTTTATTATGTTTAGATACTTTCCTTCTATATCCATTTTATTCAGTGTTTTGATCATAAATCGATGTTGTACCTTGTTGAATGCTTTTTCTGCATCAATTGATATGATCATATGTTCTTTATCTTTTATTTTATTTATGTGGTGTATCATATTGATTGATTTTTGTATGTTGAACCATCCTTTTGCTCCTGGGATGAATTCCACTTGATTATGATGTATGCTCTTTTTGATGCATTGTATTCTGTTTGCTAATATTTGGTTTAGAATTTTTGCATCTGTGTTCATCAGAGATACTGGTCTATAGTTTTCTTTTTCTGTTTGTTGTCTTTACCAGGCTTTGGTATTAAGGTAATATTGGCCTAATGAAATGAGTTAAGAAGTATTGCTGCATCTTCAGATTTTTGGAAGCGTCTGAGGAGGATATGCATTAATTCTTCTTTGAATGCTTGGTAAAATGTATTGGTGAAACCATCTGGTCTGGTGTTTTTGCTTTTAGGGAGGTTATGATAGTCATTTCAATTTATTTATTATTGATTGGCCTATTTAGTTTATCTAATTCTTCTTGGTTCAGTCTAGGTAGGCGATAGGTTTCTAGAAACGTTTTCATGTCTTTCAGGTTGTTAAACTTGGTGGCATAAAGCCCTCCATAGTATTTTCTTATAATCCTTTTTATTTCTGTAATATCAGTAGTACATTTCTCCCCTTTCGTTTCTAATTTTTGATATTTGTGTCATTTCCTTTCACTTTTTGGTTATTCTAGCTAGGGGTTTGTCAATTTTTTTGACTTTCTTAAAGAACCAGCTCCTTGTAGCATTAACTATTATTATTGTCTTTTGGCCCTTCATTCCATTTAGCTGAGCTTTAATTTTTATTATTTCCTTTCTTCTGCTGACTTTGGGTGTTTTCTGTTCTTTTTTTTTCTAGTTCTTTAAAATGGGATGTTATAATGTTTACTTGTGATTTTTTTTTGTTTGTTTCTTAAGATAGGCCTGTAATGATATGAATTTTCCTCTTATTGCTGTTTTTGCTGTGTCCTCATAATTTTGATATGTTGTATTGTCATTGTCATTAGTTTCTACATATTTTAAAATCTCTTCTTATATATATTTTGATCCAGTCAGTTTTTATAAGATGTTGTTTACTCTCCATGTATGTGTGATTTTTCCTGCTTTCCTTTTACAGTTGATCTCCAATTTCAAGCTTTGTGGTCTGAGAACACACTTAGTATTATTTCAATGCTCTTGAATACACTGAAGCTACTTTTGTGACTTAGCATATTGTTTATATCTGAGAATGTTCCATGTGCACTAGAATAGAAGATATAGTCTTTTTTTTTTTTTCTGGATAGAGTGTTCTCTAAATATCATTTGTGTCCTGTTGCTGTAATGTTTTATTTAGAGCTGATAATTCCTTATTTGTTTTCTGTTTGGATGACTTTTAAAGGGGTGTTTAGGTCTCTGACAATGAGTGTGCTTTTATCAATTTATTCTTTCAGTTCTTTTAGTAGCTGCTTTATACATTTTGATGTTTCCTGATTGGGAGCATATATATTAATTAGTGCCAAGTCTTCTTGTTGTATTGTGCCTTTTACCACTATGTAATTTCCAGCTGTGTCTCTGATTATCTTCTTTAGCTTGAAGTTTGTTTCATCAGATATCAATATGGCAACTCCTGGTTGTCTCTGGTTACCATGTGCTTAAAGTATTGTTTTCCATCCTTTTACTCTGAGTCTATGTTTGTCCTTATGGCTGAGGTGTGTCTTCTGGAGACAGCATATGGATGGGTTTTGTTTTTTAATCCAGTCTGCTACTCTGTGTCTTTTAATTGGTGCATTCAGTCCATTAATATTTAGAGTGGTGATTGATACATGAAGACTTCTTATTACCATTACTTCCTTTTTTAAAATTTATTTTTTGTTGTCCCAACTCTATTCCATTTATTCTGATGTTTCATTTCAGGTTGAAAAGACTCCTTCATTATTTCCTGAAGTTCTGGTTTCATGATGGTGAATTTCCTCAGTTTCTGTGTGTCTGAGAATGTCTTTATTCCTCCTTCATATCTGAAGAATAATTTTGCTGGAAAATTTCTTCTTTGCTGGAAGTTTCTCTCTTTTAATATTTTGAATATTTGATCCATTCTCTCCTGGTTTGTAGAGTTTCTGCTGAGAAATCTGATGCCAGCCTGGTGGTTTTACTTCTAAAACTTAAAGTCCTTTTTTTCTTAGCTGCCTTGAGAATTGTCTCTTTGTCTTTGGTTTTCAACATCTTCAGTGTTACGTGTCTTGGAAAATATCCGCTAGGGTCCAGGTATCTAGGAAACTTATTTTCTTCTTGAAATGGGATTCAAGATCTTTCCATAAGTTTGAAAAGTTCTCATCTACTATTTGTGTGTGTTTTCTGTAGAGTGCTCTGCTTCTTCTTATAATCCTATTATCCTGATGTTGTTTCGTCTCATGGAGTCAGATATTTTTTGCAGAGTTCTTTCAATTGTTTTTGTTCTGTATTCCCTATCTTTCTCTTTCTGAGATATTTCCATGTTTTGATCTTCAATCACTAATTCTTCCCTCTATTTAGTTGGGCCTATTTTCTATGGCAGTTATTTTATTTTTCAGTTCTTTTATTGTATTATTAATCTCTTGAATTTACATCTCATTCTACTTTATAGTTTGAATTTCTTTCTTAAATTGTTCCTTTTGTTACAAATTTCCTTTCTGATATCAATTATTTCAGCTATGGTGTTCTGCCAGTATGTTTTCATTTCTCTGAGAGCCTTTAGAATGCTTATTTTATATTCTCTGTCAGTTAGTTCATAAAATTTTAGTTCTAGAAGATACTTTTCTGGAGATTTTTCATCTTCTTTCTCAGCAGCTTTAAATCCTTGGGTACTCATATTGTCTGTTGTCTTCTTCATTGGCATGAGGGATTTATTTTCAGCAGAGCCCAGGGGATCAATTTATTTCTCTGATTAGTATTTTTGTGGTGTCTTGCTGTAGAGCAGACACTAGGTGACACTGGGCGCTAAGTTTTGGGGTAGAAATGTGATGTTTACGCTCTATCTCTAGTCTCCAGCAGTGTTTGGAGGTGGGGAAGGCAGGCTGTGGTCTCACTGCTTTCTACAGTCCATTGGGGAAGCTGCAGGAGAAAGGAGAGGCCAACAAAATGCAATCTAAGGCCACTCTGCCTCCTGTGTTTAATTGGGGAAGCTACAAAAGACAGGGAAGGCCAATGGGATTCAGGCTGAGGCTATTCATGTTGGTCAGGGTGGATTTTGTCAAATCAGTCCTTGTCCTTTTTTCAGCATTTCACTCCTGGCAGTGTTTCAGCAATTCATTTCCATAGCAACCGCTCCAGGCAGTATTTCAAACCTGAGCCCAGAGCACAGTGCAGCCCCACAAGCCCAGGGGGGTGCTGAGTGAGGAGGCTGTGCCTACGTGCTCCACAAGCCACTAGGGTGCCACAAGGTCACTGCATGTGCTCTCCAGGATTGGTGTGGGGGTAAAAGGTGATGGACTCAGCCAAAAATGGTTTCTGAACCTTTATCTTATTATCTTGTTCAGTCAAGCTCTCCCTCCCTTCTCTTGTCTTACTGGGGCTTGGCTCAGCTCAAGAAACCAAAACCCATCCTAACCTAGGAAATTGAAACTTATCCTTAACCAATCAGACATAACCACCTATACTCTCCTCTGCATTTGCCCACCATAACCCCTTACCTATATATCTTCCCCTTCCCTTGGTCAGGGCTGCTGATTTCCTCCCTTTGTGAGGCAGCCCGGCAATGTGCCTAATAAAGCTTTTACTGTTGCCTGGCGTTTCAGCTCATATCTCTAATATTTTGGCGCCAAAACCTGGGAGGGTGTGCTGGGACTAGGATGATTTCCCAGCAAGGGGTTTATTGGCCCTCCCGTCCTTCCTTTCCTGGACTCTGCCAAACTAGGCTTACTGGAGTCTCTCTCACCTTGTCAGTTGCCGATAGTCTTGGTCTCAACCCTTTCGACCCCCTCCCTTTTCCACTCCATTGTTTCCATGGTGAGTATTTTTGGCAAACCGCTACTCTGTCTTGGGCCTCCCACCTACTTTCATTCTACGATCATCTAGGCACCTGACCAGGCAGTCGCCTCCTTTCTTTGGGGGCCTTCTTTCCTGGTGACACCTGGGAAAAAGACCACGCCTATGCTTTCTCTGGAGAAATCTAGACCACAACGAGGATGCTACTTGCCTCTCTTTTCCTCACTGGTTACCTAATTATACTCATCCTCTATGGCCTAATGGGCTCCTCATATTCTAACACCCCCCCCCTCAAAATATGCCACTGTGCTGTCTCCTCACCAATCTCAAGCCTCTTGGGCTGGCGGGTGAAATTAAGCCTGAGAGACTAATTTTTCTTTGCAACATGGCCTGGCCACAATATCAGCTCAACAATCAGTCACAATGGCCTGAAAATGGTACCATTGATTTCAACATCCTCACAGACTTAGACAATTTTTGTCATCCCACTGGCAAGGACTCCGAGATTCCATACATACAAGCTTTTTTCACCCTCTGCTCTTGTCCTTCTCTCTGCAAAACTTGTTCTACTATTCAGATTCTTCTAGCTTTTAAATCTAAGCCTCAAACTTGATCCCCTCCTTCTCAGGCATTGACCCCTCCCCCTCCTGAAGTCCCTTCTGAGCCAATTGATCACATAGCCCCATACCATGGGCTCCACAGCCCCCTTATAACCCTTTACAACTTCCAGCCCCCACACCTGATGCCCCAGCTATTCGCCCTCCTGATACTAACCCACCACCATCTCCACAACCCAACCCCCATCTCTGCCTCATACCACTCAAGACACCGCTCTACTTCCTCCCATTCCCCTCCCGCTGGAATTTTCCCCTAGCCCAAAGTTGCTGGGGCTGAGGGAATTGTTCACATTTATGTTTCTCTCTTGCAGACCTTTCCCAAATTGAAAAATGCCTAGGTTCTTTCTCCTCTGACCCAGACTCCTTTATTAAGGAACTTAGATACATTTCTCATTTATTTGGCATAATGTCTTCATTATCCTTACTTCTACCTTACCTCCTACTGAGAGAGAATGGGTCTGGACTACTGCACAAGTTGCTGTTGAAGACCATGCCCAAAACCCTAATCTTCCCCTTGGGGCAATGGCAGTCCCTAGACAAGAGGCTAATTGGGATTATCAAGCAGGCCACGCTAACAGGGCCCTGCGTGATCACATGATTCAATACATCCTGCAGGCCCTAGAAAAGCTGGCACACAAGGCTGTAAATTATGATAAACTCTGGGAAATTATTCAGAGGCCAACTGAAAATCCCAGAGAATTTCTGGAATGCCTTTCCATAGCCCTCCAATGGTACACCTGTATAAATCCAACTTTCCCCCCAACATGGCACTCCTCCACTCACATTTTATTTCTCAATTCACCCCAGATATTCAGAAGAAGCTCAAAAAGCTTGAGGAAGGTCCAACTATCCTACACAGAGAGCTCCTTAACCTTGCTTTCAAGGTATTTAATAATAGAGAAGAACAAGAAAAACAGGACAAATGGAACAGAGATCAGGCTAAATACCAACTCCTGGCAGAAGCCATTCAGCAACATGCCTCGGGCAAACCAGAAAAGCAGGCTTGCCCTGTGGGGTCATGTTTTAAGTGTTCCAAACAGGACATTGGGCCTGGGCTCGCCCAAACCCTTGGCTGCCACCTGGACCCTGCCCACACTGTCACCTAAAGGGCCACTGGGGGATCAACTGTCCCACTTGCCATACTGAGAGTGTGCCAATCCCCTCCACTGGTAAGACCCACCCAGATAATTTATCCCCTGCCTTGCTTCCAGACCTGTTGGGGTTGGCAGGTGAGAAATGATAGTGCCCTGGGTCCATGGCCTCCACAGAGATCACTCAATCGGAATCCAAGGTAATGCCTCTGGTCTCAGGTAAGCTGATTTCATTCTTCCTAGATACGGGGGCCACCTATTTCACATCACCTGATTCTGCTGGCCCCACATTCCCATCTCCTACCACCATTATTGGCATTTCAGGTAAAATTACCCATCCTTGTCTTATACCCTCACTTCTCTGCACCTTTAATGCTGCCCAGTTTGAACACCAGTTTTTAGTAATCCCTCGATGCCCAGCTCCCTTATTAGGGTGAGAGCCTATCCAAATTTAAAACCACTATCTCCTTTCCATTTATTTCCTGCTCCACACCACAAGATCATACCCTCCTATTACTTGTTGACTTGGCTCTAGACTCGGCCTTGCTCACCCTTAATAGTCCCACCACTTCCTCTCCCCTATCTCCCTCTTCTGTTAACCCCCTGGTTTGAGATATCAACAGCCCATCCATGGCCACACACCACACGCTCGTCCTAGTTCACCTTTGTGATCCACATCTTTTTCCTAATGTCTCCCAATACCCTACTGCTCAAAGACATCTACTAGGACTCAAACCTATAATTACTAGGCTCCTCAATGCCCACCTACTTCGGCCTATGAACTCACCCTTCAACACCCCTATCCTCCCGGTCATTAAACCTAATGGCTCATATCATTTAATACAGGATCTTAGAGCTATTAACGCAGCAATTTCGCCAGTCCACCCCATAGTCCCAAATCCCTAAATGGTTTTATCCAATATTCCTGCTTCTGCTTCCTTTTTCTTGGTTCTAGACTTAAAAGATGCCTTTTTCACAATTCCCCTAGACCCCCAATGCCAGGACCTCTTTGCCTTCACTTGGGCTGACCCGGACACCAGCCATTCACAACAACTCACCTGGATGGTCCTCCCTCAGGGGTTTTGGGATAGCCCCCATTTCTTCAGACAAGCATTAGCACATGACCTAAAAGATATATCTGTACAGCCCAGTTCCCTACTCCAATATGTTGATGATTTGTTACTCTGCAGTCCTTCCATGGAGTCCTCTGTACAACACACTTCTGACCTGCTTAACTTCCTAGGTCAATGGGGATATTGGGTCGCCCCTGCTAAAGCCCAAATAGTCCTCTCCTCTGTAACTTACTTACAGACTGAGATCTCTCAGGGAAAGGAGATCACTGAAGAACAAGAGGGGTTACTTGCCACTCTCCCTGTACCCTCCTGTAAAACTGAGCTTCTCTTGTTCCTTGGCATTGCAGGATACCTACGCTCCTGGGTACCCAATTTCAGTGTGCTACCTAAACCCCTTTATGAGGCCACTAAGGGCAACACGGAGGAGCTTCTCAATCCTGTAACACCCATTCATCCTTATTTTCTAGCCCTCAAGGAAGCTCTGCTTTTCCGCCCCTGAGCTTGCTCTTTTGTACTTTCAATTTCCTTTCACCCTCTATGTCACCAATAAGTCAGGCCTAGCGGTCGGAGTCCTTGGTCAGTTTCACTCATCACAGGGGTCCTCAGCTTTTGCTCCAGTAACTTATCGTCTAAACAACTAGATCCCACCATTCTTGGATGGGCCCCTTGTCTTCGGGCCCTAGCGGCTGCCGCACTTCTCCCAGCTGAAGCTTAAAACTCACTTTGGTTCATGGAGTAATCATCCGAGCCCCACACAGACTCCAAGATTTAGTCTCTCATAGAGCCACTCTCCTACTATTTCCCTCTTCTGGGGCCTCTAACAATGGTACTAATAATCCTCCTATTTGGACCTTGTCTTTTCAGGTGTTTTAACAACATTTTACCATCCTGGATGCAGGCCTTCACTAATCAAAAGGTCACCGAACTCTATATGAATGCTCTACCAGCATTCTGACAGCCTTTACTCCCTGAATCAATGCCCCATTATGAAGGGAAGTACTAGAAGAACTGAGATCTTCACCCCGTTATCATATAACAAAAGGCTGGAAATGATGGACTCGGCCTAAAATGGCTCCTGAACCATTATCTTATTCAGTTGGCCTCTCCCTTTCTTCCCTGTCATACAGGGGCCCAGCTCAGCTCAGGAAACCGAAACCCATCTTAATCTAGGAAACCGAAATTTATCCTTGACCGATCAGACATAACCACCTATACTTTTCTCTGCATTCGCCCACAATAACGCCTTACATATATGTCTTCCCCTCCCCATGGTCGGGGCTGCTGCTTTCCTTCCTTTTATGAGGCAACCCACCGGTGTCCCTAATAAAGCTTGTTACTATTGCCTGTTTCAGCTCATATCTCTAACAAAAGGAGGCATTTTATTTTCTGTTCTAGAGTTGCTTGACTAGCCAAGGTCTTTTGTAACTCCATACCAACCTGATGTTTTGCTTTATTTTTTGTAAACGATTGTTGTTAGAAATATGAGGGGGATTGCATTAAATCTATATATTGCTTTTGGTAATATGGCCATTTTAAGTATATTGATTCTTTGTTAATGTTTTTAATTTATTTATTTTTACTGTTAGACTTATTGGGGTGACATTGCTTAGCAAGAATTATATGGGTTTCCAGTATACGATTCTACAGTGCATCGTCTATTCATTGCATTATATGTTCACCACCTAGTATGAGTTCTCTTTCCATCACCATATATTTGACTCCACCTCCATCTTCTCCCACCCCTTACTTCTTATCCCACCTCTTCCCCCCTTGCCCCCAGGTAACCATTAAATTATTGTGTATAGGTGATTTTTGTTATATATTAAATCCATAGAAGAAAATCCTAAGGACTCCATTAAAAATTATTAGAAATAATAAACAAATACAGTAAAGTTGCATAATACAATATTAATAAAAAAAATCAATTGTACTTATATATCCTAACAATGAAATGTCAGAAAAAGAAGTAAAAATCAATACCTTTTGCAATCACAAAAACAAGAATAAAATATCTAGCAATAAACTTAACAACGAATGTAGAAGACTTATACACTGAAAAATGTAAAACAATATTAACAGAAATTGAAAAAGACACAAAGAAAAAAAATTGTATGTTCATTAATTGGAAGAATCAACATAGTTAAAATGGTCATATTGGCCAAAGCAATATAAAAATTTAGTATTTTTTTCTTAATTCAGTGTTTAAAGATTGTTTAAGTTCTTCTATTTTGAGTGCATATATGTTTACTGGGATGAAGTCTTCTTGTTAAATTTAGTCCTTTATTATTATGTATGACCTTTTAGTCTCTTATTATAGTCTTTGTTTTAATGTCTATTTGTTCAATATAAATACTGCTACTGCAGCCACTTTTTCATTTCTATATGTATGAAATATTTTTTCTATCCCTTTACTTTTAGTCTATTTGTATGCTTCTAAGAATTAATCTATTTTTCTGGATTGCCCAATTTATTGGCATATAGTTGCTTATAGTATTTTTATTTTTTTGTGTCTCTATGGTGTTTGTTTTCACTTATCCCCTTTCATTTTTTATTTTATTTATATGGGTCTTCTCTATATGTCTCTTTTATTTTTTTGATGAGTCTGGCTAAGGTTTGTTAATTTTGTTTATCTTTAAACAAAAGCTCTTGGTTTTATTGATCTTTTGTATTGTTATTTAGTCTCTATTTTTTATTTATTCTTTGATCTTTATAATTTCCTTCTTTGTACTCATTTTGGACTTAGTTTGCTCTGTGTGTGTGTGTGTGTGTGTGTATGTGTGTGTGTGTGTGTGTGTGTTTTCCATTTCCTTTAGGTCTGAAATTAAACTGTATATTTATTTTTTTTGTTTTGTTTTTTGATGGAAGCATGCATTGCTAAAATTTTCCTTTAGAACTGCTTTAACTGTGTTTCATAGATTTTGGGTCTTTGTGTTTGCATTTTTGTTTGGGTCAATGTGTCTTTTGATTTCTTTTTTCTTAATTTCATTTTGGACCCATTTTTCCATTAGTAGCTTCTTATTTAGCCATTATCTGTTGTGGGGTTTGTTTGTTTTTTCTGTTTTTTTTTTTTTTTTGTAATTGTTTTTTAGTTCTATACTTTTCCTGGGTACATGTGCTGTGTGTTGCCTTCAAAAATTGAGAAACAAAGTTCTGCAAAGAAAAGTAGATTATTCAAAATGCCATCACTGAGAGAAGACAGTGGACTCTTGTCTCAAAGATGAACTTCCCCAATCCTAACAAGATCAAATGGTTTTATAGGCATGCTTGTTGAGAAAAAAACAAAAAAAGAGGAGGGTGGCAGTAGGTGAGGCAGGCTTGAGAGCTGATAATAGAGTTACCATTTCTCAGGGCTTGGTCTGCTTCCAAATAAGATTGTCCTCAGAATATGGACTCAGAATATGGATTCCAAGACACAGAACATAAATTCTAGCATTCAGTTGCCTGAGGACTAAGAAATTACTCCTTTTGGGTAGTACTTTCGCTGATTAACTAGAGTAACAAGGTTCATGTTGCCTTATGAAAGGAAACACAGCAGAATCATTAAACAAAGAGAGAAAAAGATAAAGTGATTCAGGCTATAAACTAAGTGAATTAACAAAGAAGACTTAAGTGAATTAGCAAAGCAGAACTTAGCTATGTGAATTAAGAAAGCAGAAGCCAACTAATTGATTGATTTTCAAGTTTCACCCTTATAATACCACTGTGATCAGAGAAGACACATGCTTTGATTTTGATTTTCTTAAATTTTTTGAAGTTATTTTGTGGCTTAACACAGGTTTATTTTAAAAATGTTTCATGTGCACCTGTAAAGAATTAATGTTCTCCTGCATTGGGGTAATATGCTACAAAATATCAATTAAATCTATCTGATTTAGTGTGTCATTTAAGGTTGTTGTTTCTGTGTTGATATTTTTGTCTGAAAGTTTTGTCCGGTGGTGCTAGTGGGGTGTAAAAGTCCCCTACTATGATTGTGTAATTTTTTTTTTTTTTTTTTTTTTTTTTTTTTGCTTTTTGGTATGTGGGTAGCTCCCTGGCTGGGAATCGAACCCAGGCCGCAGCGCTGACAGCGCCAACACCAAAGCCTTAAGCCACTGCACCATCAGGGAACTCCCTGATTGTGTAAATTTTGATCTCTGTCTTGATTTCAGTCAGTATGTGTTTTATATTTAGATTCTCTTATGTTGGGTGCATAAATATTTCCTAGGGTTATGTATTTTTCTTGAATTGAACTCATTATTATGTAATTATTTTGTCTCATAATAGTCTTCATTCTTAAGTTTACTTTGTCCAATGTAAGTACTGCCATCCTAACTTTTATCTATTTTGATTTGTGTGAAATGTTCTGTTTTTTCTTTTCATCTCTTTACTTTTAGTCTATGTGTGTCTTTTGATCTGGAGTGTGTCTCTCGTAGTTACTATATGCATGGATGTTGTTTTCTTTTTCATTCAGCTTCTCTATGTTTTATGATAGAAGCATTTAATTTATTCACATTTAAAGGATTATTGATAGGTACATAGTTATGGCCATGTTATTATTTATATTTTTAATTTTCATTGGTCTTTTTGCTTTTCTTTTTTTCTGCCTCAAAAAGTCCTTTAACATTTCTTGTAATACTGACTGGATGAATATGAAAAATTTTAGATTCTACTTGTCAGGAAATACCTTTATCTCTTCTTTAATTTTAAACAGTAGCCTCGCTGGGTGGAGTAGTCCTACTCCTATGCCTTTGTTTGTTATCAGTTTGAGTATTTCATGTCACTCCCTTCTTGTCTGCAAAGTTTTTGTTAAGAAATCAGCTGGTAGTCTTCTGGGAGTTTACTTGTAAATAACTAGTTATCTTTCTTTTGCTGCTTTTAGGATTCTCTCTTTGTCTTTAACCTTTGCCATTTTAATTATGTGTCCTGGTGTGTAACGCTTTGGGTTAACTTTTTTTGGAACTCTATACTTCCTGAGCTTGTATATCAATTTTTTTCACTGGGTTAGGGAATTTTTTTAGTCATTATTTCTTCAAATACATTCTTAGTCTCTTGCTCCCTCTCTTTTAATTTTGGTACTTTTATGACGTGAATGTTAGTATGCTTCACGTTGTCCCAGAGGTCTCATTAACTCTATTTGTTGTTGTTGTTGTTTTGATTGTGTGCTTTCTGCTACCTTGTCTTCTAAATCACTGGTGTCAATCCTCTGCTTCATCTAATCTGCTGTTGATTCCTTCTAGAGTATTCTTAATTTCAGTTATTGTGATCTTTATTTCTGGCTGGTTTTTATTTGTGGTTTCTATGTCCTTCTTTTTGCTTACTAATTTTTTGTTAAAATTCTCACCAAGTTCCTTAGGCATTCTTATCCCAGTGTTTTAAAATCTTTCTCTGGTACTTATATTGCATCTATTTCATATAGTTCTATTTCTGGAGGTTTCTCCTCTTATTTCATTTGGGATTTGTTTCTTTGTTATCTCATTCTGGTTGCCTTTTTGTGCTTTCTTTTATGTATTATGTGAATCTCTTATTTCTCAGTCTATTGTAGGTGTCTTTCTGTAGTATGCATCCAGTGTGGTTTAATGATGCAGTCTCACTTACCTCATGTGCATGTGTTCCAAGAATGTCCCTTCAGTGTGTTATATGTGGTCTTCTGTTGTAGTTCAGCCTTGGTTGCAATTGCTTTTAGCCCATCAGTGGGTGAGATGGATTATCAGGCTGACAGCCTGTGAGGATTCTCTATGCCTACAGTGTATGAGTTGTTATTTGTGGGCTGACCACTCAGAAAGTGATTTGGCCTCACAGTTTCTTGCACCTGTTGAAACCACCCTTTGAGTGTGCCATTTATGAGGCTCACCAGATAGTGCTCTAGTGCGGTCTGATAATTGCCTCTGAGTGTATTGTTTCTAGTGTCTCTTGGAAGGGGCTGTCACATAGGCCAATTTCAGGATATCCTGTGATTGTTTCACAGCTACCTGGTAGGAGCTACAAAGCTATATATGGTTGGCTATTCATGTGTTAGGGTGGCCTCACTGTGAACTGAGGCTCATTGCCATCGATGTTGGGTTTGAGGTAGCTTAGCAAAAGGCTCAGGTGCCCCTAGGCCTGTTGCTACTTGCTGGCTACCCATAAAGCTCAGCCATTGAAAGAGCCTTCTTAAATGTGTGAGCCAGGTTGGTTGATCAGGTGTTAGGAGTGCCTTCAGTGATGTAGCAGTAGCTGGTAAGAGCAGAGTTCTAGGGAGTCTCTCTAGCTATAACCCTGAAGTCATACAACTCAGCCTTTCCCCATATGTCTCTGGCACTTCTCAAGTTACCATTTCTCCATTGGTAAACAGGTGAGTGATTGCAAATAAATGAGTCTGTATATGTGCCCTTTATGAGGTTTCTAGCTACCTTGCATCTCACTTGGATGGAAAGACAGAGTCCTGGGTGATTTTCACTGCCAGATGTTGTGGGAACTTTGCCACCAAAGTGTCCCTTCCTGTGTTCAATGATTATCTGTGTGTTTTGGGTAAATCTGTTTCATGTCTCCACCCCTCCTACCACTCTTGATGTGTTCTCTTTATATTCTTAGTTATAGGTGTTCTGTTTAGCTAGTGTTCAAATAATTCTTGAGGTTGATTATTTTATAATTTATTTGCAATTTTGATTTGATCCTGGGATGCAGTAGGCATAAAGTTTATCTAATATGCCATCTTTTTCCTTCACTCATATTCTTGAGGGCACTCTAATGGGTTACACAGGACTAAAGTATGACAAAAGTGGGCTTCAGGAAAAAGAGTGGGAGTAGTAAATGATAAAAAAAAGAAATGGTTTTTAAGAAGATGTTAAATATCTTAGTTGTGCTTACTATATTGTTTTGCCAGAGGCAATTCAATTCATTCATTCTTTCATTTATTCCTTTTGTAACATTTATTCAGTATTTCTTGAGCACTTATTTTTTTCAGGGCATGAAGAAAGATGTAGAAAAACATAAAACACAAGTCTTACTCTCAGGGACTGTATACTTGATGGGGAAGATGAATGTGTTCACAACTAGCTCTAATGACAACCAAAATTAATACCAAGCTATGTGGCTCATTTGTAAAATAAAATTACTATATTGGACTATATGATTTCTAAAATCATTTTAACTCTAAAATTTAGACTCTATACTTCTAAATATTAAAGCTTGAGAAGAGTCTGTTAATACAGTAAAGAAGAGGACGAGGGCAATATTAATCATGACAAAGAGATTCAGAAATTTCATGGCAATGTGCCATTTAATTTAACTTTCAGATATAATTGTTTGCTATGTAGAAAAAGTAAAAGAGAAAGACTTTCCAGTGTAGAGAAATAACAAAAGCAAAGGATTGGGGACAGTACTTTATTTTACTTTCTTTGGGAAAAACAAAATCCATTAAATAATTAGTCATAAATTAATCATGAAGAATAAGGTTTGAAATTTATTTTGCTATAACAGATATATTCCTTAGATGTACTGAAATTAATTTTAATCCTCTCAACTCTGCTGTTTACACTTCATTTGAATAATCTTATTTAGAGTTCTGTTTATTGTTTTCATAATAATGTATCACAGCCAGTGTATATACATATTTTATTCTATTTACATTCCAAGATAGGTACCTTGTCTTCAGTCTAAATGCTGAATTGAATTTGTATTATTTAAATGACTCTGCCAATTGAAGAAAAAATATGAAAATTCTAAAGTGCATGAAAAATACTTCTCAAAGATGTAGCAACACTAACAAAATATTTTAGTATTTGAAGAAAATTTAGACATTAATCTGATTGAGATTGTTATGTATAGCTCTTACTGAGTGCCTAGGCTACATGTATAAATTCTTGTGCAAGGAACAGAAAAGTATGGTTCTGGTTTTAGAATGTCCACTAAGGAAACTAAGATCCAAAAGCAAAAATAAAGCTATCACAAACCATGCTCAGTAGAATATCAAAAAGATCCATAAAAGAACACAGAAATAATATTCATGAGATTTCACAACTTAAAAAATTAAGATCCTGTCGTGACCATCATAGACTATCAGTGAAACAAGTGCCACGAAGTCTGGCTACTTTGCATGAAAAAAGTAAATTTTTAAAGATTTATATTAAAATATAACTGACATATAATTTTGTATTAGTTTCAGGTGTATATCCCAATTATTAAAAACTTACGCACTTACAAAAGTGGTCACCATGATAACTCTACAACCATGTTAAACCATAGATGCGATCACAGTATTATTGACTATATTTACTAAACTATACAATATAGCTTGACTTCTTTGTGTTGTTTTGCTTTGTTTTAGATATTTTATTGTAAAATTTATTGGGTTTTAATAACATTGGTTATTAAAAATTAGATAGGTTCCAAGTGTACAATTTTACAATACATCATTTATGTGTTGTGATATGTGTTCAACACCAAGAGTCAGTTCTAGTTCCATCGCCATATATTTGAGATGATGTCCCTTCTCTCCCTAGAATCACCAAAGAAATCCTTTGTTTTATATTAGGATATTTGGACCTCTTAGTTCCCTTAATCTTTGTATCTCCTTAAAATTTTTAAAATTATAGTTGACATTTAATATTATTTTATATTAATTGCAGGTGTACAGCATAGTGATTAGACATTATATAAATGTCTAATCACTATGCTGTACACCTGCAATAAAAACGTAATCTTCCTAATTGCTAACTTTTCTTTGTTTGGGAAGCTCTTTATCTATTTTCTGATTATAAACAGTAGCTTTGCTAGATAGAATAATCTTGGATGTATGCCCTTGATCTTTATCACTTTAAAATTTTTGTTTTAATCCCTTTGGTTTTGCTAAATTTCTATTGAGAAATCAGCAGGCAGTTTTATGGGAGCTGCATTATAGATAACTATCTGTTTATCTCTTGCTGCCTTTAAGATTATCTTTTTGTCTTTAACCTTTGGCATTTTAATTATGGTGTTTCTTAGTGTGAGACTGTTTGGATTCATCTAGCTTGGGACTCTGCCTTTCCTGAGCTCTTATGTCTATTTCCTTCAGCAGGTTAAGGAAGTTTTCCATCATAACTTTATTCAAATAGCTTTTCAATTCTCTGCTTTCTCCCTTGGTACTTCCATGATGCAAAAATTGGTACACTTGATGTTGTCTTAGGGGCTGCTTATACTATGGTCTTTTTTTTTTTTTATCCCCTTGCTGTTTAGATTGGGTGTATTTAGCTACCTTTTATTTTAAACCACTGATAATCTAATATAATCACTGCTGCATCTAATATAATCTTGATTCCCTCTAATGTATTTTTCATTTCATTTTATTATATTCTGTATGTCTTACTGGTTCTTTCTTATGTTTTCTATCTCCAATTCTATGTGTGTTATTTTTTATTTCTTTGTTAAAGTTTTCCTTGAGATCCTCAAGCATCCTTATGACCATTATATTTAACTCTGTATTTGGTAGATTGTTCATCTCCATTTTGTTTAATCTTTTTTTTTAAACTTTGTTCTGTTATTTTGTTTGGGACATGTTTCTTTTATTTATTCTATTTTGACTGCTTATCTATTTTTATTTCCATGTATTAGATATGGCTGTTATGTGTCCCTGAATAAGTAGAGTGGCTTTATGTAGTAGCTGTCCTGTGGTGTCCAACATGCTGTTTTTCTGGCCACTTCCTTGTGTAGGTTGTGTATGCTCTCCTGTTGTAGCTGAGACTTGGTTTCTGTTTGCATGTCCGTAGAAAAAATGGACCCTTGGGCTGATGGGTTGTGAGGACAGGCCATGACTGCAGTAGAGAAGCTGTTGTTCAGGGGATGACCCTATGAAGCAAGATTCACCTTAGCAGGACTCTAGTGTTTTCCCAGTACATCAATAAATGCGTCATCCTTGGAGGCAGCTGGGTTGTGCTCTTGCTCTGTCTGAAGCTGTCCAATGGGCATGCCATACCCAGGCATCTTTGGACGGGCCTCACTACAGACCAGGTTGAGCCACAGTCTGTGATCTACTTGGAACAACCTGGCATGAACCACAGTGCTTTCCACAAATTGCTGCCACCTGCACTGGGCTTGGAGTTTTCTCGAGGGGCTAAGTTGATAACTGATGGCCCCTGCCACTAGATCAGGTGTTAGGGCTGCTCAGGACAAGGTATGAGACACATTAAATTCACTTGCTTCTTGGTTGTTTTTTGTGAATCTTTGAGAGATTTTAGGAAATTCTTCAGCATGAGTGAAGTCAGGATACTTGTATGGAAAAGCCCTGGAATCATCTTGTGTTGGCCCACAATTTTGGTGGGCTGGAGTCTCAGAAAATCACCAAGACAGGGCAAGCAGTGTTAGCCAGTTTAATGGAAACTCAGATATAACAGCTGCCTGAGTCAGCAAGCCAGGAGCGGGGAAAGCTCAACTAAGAAACAATAAATTCCACCATTTTTGCCTGTGAGAAAGCTGCTCCTTCAGCACTCCCCCTAAAGCCAGACAATTCAGTTCTTTTTCACGTGTCTATGGAACCTTTTGGGCTGCTGCCCCAAAGCTAAAGCTAAGCGTGAGTGAGTCTGCAAGTTCAGCCTGGGCATGGCTACTTTAAGAACACCTGAAATCTCAGCAGACTTGTGTCTCACTCTGTTACAATCTGCCCTGGTTTTCACAGTAAGTAGTATGTGGGGAATACTTTTTGAAGTCCTGGAACCCTGGGCTTGGGATCCTCACTTCTCATGAGGGATCTTTGCAGCAGAGATATCCCTCCCAATTTTTAATGATCACACATGGGCATTCCACATCTCCGTCTCTTCTACCAGTCTAGCGGTGGCTTCTTCTGTATATCCTTAGTTACAGAAATTCTGAACAGTGAGACTTTGGGTGATCCTCAGTGATGGTTATTCTGTAATTTTGTTGTAATTTTGATATGGTCATCAGAGGAGGCAAGCACAGCATTTACCTACTCTGACATTTTAACTGGAAGTCCCCAACACAAAGTCATTCTTTAGGATTTTTGTGCTTAGAAGTTTTCTGTCTCTCCCCTTCTTTCTTTCTTTCTTCCTCCTCTGTTTGCTTCCTTCCTTCTTTCCTTTCATCCTTGCTTCCTTTTTTTCTTCTTTCCTTCCTTTCTTTGTTCTTTTCTTCCCTTTCCTCCCTCTCTCTCTTCTTTCTTTCTCTTCTCTTTTTTCACTTTTTTACATTGCATTCTTTTCTATAGTGAAACTGCATTGTCTTTAGAGCTTTTTATATTTCTATTAATACTTCTGATCATTTCTCCATTTTTGACACTCACCATCTTTTTGAGGTCAATGCAAGTATTTGCTACTCAGATAAATTTCTTCCACCATATTTCCCCTTTTAATTCTCTTTACAAGTTGAACTAATTTTTTAAATTTTAAGTTGACTTTGTCTAGCATATTTTCTGGCATATATTGGTTTTGAATTTGTTTTTCATTTTGTTTAACATTTATAGACATGATGAGAAATGTCTGTTTAAAGAAAATCATCTTTAGAAATATTGCATTTTAATAAATCTTTTCCTAATCTAGCTATAGCATCTAAAATTGAGTGCATTAAAAAGTGTTTAAACAACTTGGGTTGAAATTTTAGGCTCATTAAAAATAAAACAATATTTATTTTGTCTTACTTTCTTATGTTTGAAAAAGTAATATAACTCAAAAATAACAAAATATTGGTATGCAAGTGTGCTCATTTTTTCGGGCAGTCATCAGGAATAGAACATTTTCATCTTGATTTGTGAACAAGTTTTTTTTTCTTTTTCTGTTATGGCTTCATATTTCATGGTGTTAAGTTTCTTTATGTATAAAGGTATATACCTTACCTGAGGTTATGAACTCTTTAACTCTAAAAGATGCATATCTGCACACAGTTCTTGTGTTTCTTCATTTGTTACCACAAATCTCATATAACTGAGATTTGTAGCAGCATTTCCAAAACACTGCTGCTACTAGTTCATTGTGGTATTTCTATATTTGACACAGTAGGTTTAACAGAAAGGAACTAAGAAGTTCTTTTGAGTTTAAACACTGTATCAAAACTGGATTTTCCAGATTATCTTTCACTTAGAAGATCACATGCTCTTAAGCATGGATAATCCACACTTTGCAGAAGAGATAGTTTTCAAAAGTTTCTTAAAGTAAATTTATGTATACGTTTTATGGCTACAGATTATACAACTAACTTCATTCTTTTAACCTAGCCAAAACGCATTTTAAGGTAAGGTAGAACACTTGCAATTTGCTTTATACCAGTAAATTTAAAATCTATAGACAGTAATCCTGGATAAATTGAACATGTCATACAGTGACTTCTCTTTCTCTATTTTTTTTCTTAATATATAATTAACCCATTAAATCCAAGTTAAACAATTTTTACTGAGAAGCTTTTATAAAGGCAGCACTATGCTAGTCACTATTGGGCACATGAAGACTTACAACTAACTCTTTTTTTGAGTCTTTTTCTATTATTGTTAAATCTATTGGGGTGACATTGGTTAGAAAAAATCACATAGGTTCCAGGTATACAATTCTACAAAGCATTGTTTATGTGTTGCATTATGTGTTCACCACCCAGGGTCAGTTTTCTTTCCATAACCATATATTTGACTTGCCCTCCCTCCTGCCCCACTTTCCCTCCCTCCTTACCCTCAGGTAACCACCAAACTATTGACTGTGTCCATGAGTTTCTGTTTATTTATTGCTTTCAGTTTTATATACCACAATACCACATATTAGTGAAGTCATGTGGTTCTTGGTTTCTCTGGGTCTGGCTTATTTCGCTTAGCATAATTATCTCATTTCATTTATGTTGTCATAAATAACAGTATTTGCAACAAAATGGATAGACCTTTCTTTGAGTTTTAAATAGCTGAATTTTATTTTCTCACAATTTTGGAAGCTAGAAACCTGAGAACAAGATGTCAGCAAGATAAGTTTTGTTTTGTTTTGTTTTTGAAAACTCTCTCCTTAGCTTTTAGATACCATACATCTTCTCTCTGTCTTCACATAATCTTCTGTCTGTACCTGTCTATGTCCTTATTTACTATTTTAATAAGGTTTCCAGCTATATTAGATTAGGGCCTACCCTAGTGAAATCATTTTACCTTATTCATTTAAATATTTTATCTGGGAGTTCCCTGGTGGTGTAGTGGCTTAAGGCTTTGTCACTGGCGCTGTCAGCGCTGCGGCCTAAGTTTGATTCCCAGCCGGGGAACTACCCACATACTAAATAAATAAATAAATAAACAAATAAATATTTTATCTGAATACAGTCACATTCTGAGGTACTGGAAGTTTAGGACTTCAACTTATGAACTTTGAAGGGACACAATTCAGTCCATGACAAGATAATGCTTCCCAACTCATTTCATAAGCCAGTATTATCCCATTACCAATACCTGCTAATTAAATAATGAGAAAAAATACAAACCAACAACTTTCATAGACATAGGTACAGAACTCTTAACAAGATGTTATTAATTAAAATCCAGTGAGAAAAATGATATGTCATGACTAATTGAGATTTATCAAGGAATGTAAATTTTGTTTAACATTAATAAATTAAGCAATATTATGTGCCACATTTACAAACCAAAAATGAAAGAAAATTATATGCCCATATGAATGGATGCAAAAAATTTACACAAATTCTAATATTTAATGATGTCTTTAAAAAAATACTCAGAAGACCTTTTCCCCTCAGATATACCATGTCCATGGATCAGTAATAAAATTCCCAGTATAAAGAAATTGTTGGGGAGAATTTTTCTTTTCCTTTTAGCCCTTTAAGTTATTTGGCTGATCTAATAATCAAATTAACATAAAACAGATAAAAAAGAAAAACAAATTTAACAAAGTATGCACAAAGAAACCATAGAAATATAAGATCCTCAGGCATTCAGGCGAAAAAAGCTTATATGTCATTCTAAGGTAAGAAGAAAAGAATCAGGGTCCGGGGCTTCAAAGAGAAAGAAGACAATATACAAAAATTTGGGAAGAACAAATATGTGGTAAACAAATATGTGCCACACACACTATGCAAAAAAAAAAAAAAAAGGGGGGGACACAGAGAGGACTTTTATTTCTAAGCCCTGCCTAGTTTTTTCCAGCCCACCACACTTAGCCCATATAATTTCTCTGGTGATAGTTTTCTTCCTGGGCTAGGTCTGTTATCTAAATTATTTTAGACAGTTAAAGGGGAGGTAATAAGGCCTTCCTGTGTATATTGGGGTTTTGCTTTTCTTTATCTCAAAAGAGTCCACATAGCAAAGTGTTATATTCTCAGAAGACTTGTTCAGAACTCTTTCAACAGACACATGACTGCATTCACAGTTGTACAGTCCTTCAAAGAAACTGAACTTGCATTTAAGCTTCTAGGTTGTCACATGGCATGGAATTATAATTCTTTAAACTCTTCCATTTAAAATCCTTTCTTGGCTTGGTTCAATAATCCTAAACTATTATATTATGATCCTACTCAATCCTAACCAACACCCCTTCCCCATTGGAAGACCTGCTTTAGATTTGTCTTCAAAATTTCAGTAAATATTCAGACTTTGTCTTTTGCTCTCTGGCAAGCTGCTAAGACTCCATCAAGGTAATGCTTTCTCCTAATGTGCAAGAAATAAACAGATTATTTTGATGATAATTCAAGAAGCCAGTATTTAACATTATGGATCATTTATATTTTTTCTGAAGTATGTTAGTAATCTTTGCCAATTTCTTCATTTTAATATACATGATTAAAAATTTGATTTGTAGTTTTAGAAAAATTTTCAGCTACTCTGCTTTATATGATATAAGTATGTTCTCATGTTTTTTTTAAATTATTGGTGGGTTATTTTTTGTTTGTTGTCTTTTTGCATAGAAGTTTTTACTTTCTATTGCTTAAAGTTATTATTCATTTCTAAAACAGAAACAAAAGCACAGCTTCTGGTGCTATACTACCAGTGTTTAAATCTTTACTGCTTACTAGGTGAGGACATTGTTTATCACTTAACTATCTGTGAACCCAGTTTCTCATCTGTCTCCTTATTAAAAAGTAAGCTCCACCAAATGAGGCATTTTTTAAATTTTCACTAAATATTTTATTTTATTTATTTTTCACTGTGAGTTAAAAGTATACACTTTATTTTCTGAATAACTGTGATATCTAAGTATAACGTATTTGTTTCTCAATTTTTTATTTTAATTTTTCAATTACACTTAACATTCAATATTATATTAGCTTCAGGTGTACAGCATAGTTATTAGACATTTATATAACTTATGAAATTGATCCCAATAATAACTGTAATATGCACCTGACATCATACATTGTTATTACAGTATTATTGAGTGTAATTCCTAAGCTGTGCTTTATATCCCAATAACTATTTTGTAACTGTCAATTTGTACTTCTTAATCTCTTCACATTTTTCACCTAGTCCCTCTAGCTCCATCCCATCTGGCAACTGTCAGTTTGTTTTTTGTATCTATGAGTCTTCTGGGCTTTCTTTGTTCATTAATTATTTTAAGATTCCACATACAAATGAAATAATATGGTATTTGTTTTTCCTTGCCTGACTTACTTCACTCAGCATAATACTCTCTAGGTCCATGCATGTTGTCATAGGTAATAAGAATTCATTCTTTTTTTATGGAAAAGTAGCATTCCATTTAATACAACGGCTGTCCAGAAAAAATCCAACCATAAAATGCCTCTATTCTTCATAGTACATAGCTGAATACATTCTGGACAGCCTTTCTACCTGTGCCACATTTTTAAAATCTAGTAGTCTATCAGTAGACACTGATGTTACTTCCATATCTTGGCTATTGTAAATGATGATGATGCAATAAACATAAGAATGCATATCTTTTTGAATTAGTGTTTGGGATATTTTCATATAAATAATCAGAAATGGGATTGCTGGTCATATGTTAGTTCTACTTTTCATTTTTTGAGGAACTGTTCAACTGTTTTTCATGGTGGCTGCATTAATTTGCAAACCCACTAATTGTGTAAGAGAGTTTCCTATTCTCCATATCTTTGTCATCAATAAATAAATAGCTTTGCTGATTTATTGATGATAGCCATTCTGACAGGCAAGGTGATATCTCATTGTGATTTTAATTTCATTTCTTAGATGATTGGTAATGTCAAACATCTTATGTGTTGATTGACAATCTGTATATCCTGTTTGTAGAAATGTCTGTTCTGGTTCTTTACCTATTTTTATCTATTTGATGGTAAGTTGTATGAGTTCCTTATATATTTTTTAATAGTAACCTCTTATCAGAGGTAGCCTTGGTGAATATCTTCTTTAATTCAGTATGTTATCTTCTCATTTTGTTGACCATTTCCTTTGCTACACCAAATTTTCTACTTTGATGTAGTACCGTTTTCTTCAAGGAGTATTATGGTTTCAGGTCTTACATTTAAACCTTTAATCCATTTTATTTATTCTCGTATATGGAGTAATAAAGTGATCTATTTTTATTTATTTTATGGCAAAAAATAGGACTCTCAAGGTGCCCATTAGTTTTTAGTTTCCATTAAAAAAGGGGTGAAAGGCCACTATTCACTTACAAAAAAACAGGTAGCTCATCAATAGGGTATATCCCTGACCCAGGAACATTGTCAACAAGCTGTGCAAGATTGCCAGGCTTGTGCAAAACAGCACCCCTCACCAGTGCCACCTCCTTTGAGAACCAGATGTCATTCTGAGGGGTGGACCACCCTTACAAGTAGACTATATTAGGCCCTTTCCAACAGATCATAATTGTCAATATGCCTTCACAACAGTAGATAGAGGAACTAGGTTAGGATTTTCCTGGCCTATGACTGCAGCCATTCAAAAACATACCCTTGATGGGTTGATCAGCTGAGTGCTGCCTATAGGACTCCTATGGTAATTAGCAGTGACCAGAACACTCACTTTACTGGATACAAAGTGCAGGCTTGTGCACACCAAAATTATTTCGGTTAGCAGCTGCATGTACCTTATCACCCCTAACCTTGCTGATCCATACATGCTGCCAAAAATATATAATGGGTCTTTACTCCTTTTCACTCATAACTCATTAGCAACAGAAAAACAAGACTCAGGGTCATGACCTTGGACCAACCAGGCCTCCAATTTATCTTGGCTGGCTCTAACAGAACCTTGGGGTGTTGGACACCGAAAAAAAATTGACCTTAAAACCATAGTTAAGGTAATGGCCCCTCTCTATACGGGTGACCCTACCAAAAAGACAGAGGTCCTGTACTAAAATAAACATTTGTCCTTGCCCTCTGGGCCCTTCCTTTGTATTTCATCACCCCATGAGAGCTGCCTTGGCCCCATACTCTTGGGGAGCTAGTCTAGTATCATAGGTCAGGGACAAAACCCTTACTGGCCACGTTGTCACAAGAAGGACACATTGCCTGTACTTCACCTGAAGGTAAAGATCTTCCTTTAATAGTGTCACCTTCTGCTTTGTCCTACCACCCAGGCTAACAACAGGCAATAGTATCCTGTCCTGGGCACATACTTTAGCTCAGGTGCATAATGTTTCCAATTGTTAGATCTACACAAAAATACCAGTAGAGGCAGCTGAGGGACTTTGTGGCCGATTCATCTAGCTTCCCTAAACAACTAGACTCTGTTACATACATAAAATAGCACCGCTAAATGGGATGAACATGGCTGGACAATAGACAATTTGCTCTTCAAGGACCATAATAACCAACTCCTTCTGTTTGGTTATACAATAACTAATAGGTGGGATTGGGTGGTTGGGAAACATGTACAACTGGGAACAACTCCCATTATGTATAAAACAACATTGTTCAACTGCTAACTGCACTGCTGGTTGGGTGCCCCCAAACTTGTACCAAAACATTACCCATGTGCTGACGACTAGCACTTGGAAGAATTGAGCCCAATATGCTATATTCATCACACAGACATCCATCCACCTGAATATCTCTGGGTTTGTGGACACTACAGATAGCCTTATTTACCTGCAAATTAGCTTGGAGAATGTACATGGGGTCACCCTTAGATTGCTGGTTGAGTACTGGTGACCCTTTCTCAATTGCCTACTAATTAGGATGCTGTATATCACCACTGGCATCACCAACGTAGAGCCACTTGGTATTTCTACCCTTTTCTCTGGCCGCACCAGGGGCTGCTGTCATAGATATAGAATTGCAAGTAGAAGGTTTAGCAGTACATACAGCTCAAACCCTGAATGTCACTAAACAAGCCTTAAGCCTGTTATTAAATAAAACAGCACAAATGTGTAAAGTTGTGCTGCTAAATTGGATGGTTTTAGATTTATTGACAGCCACCCAAGGTGGCACATGTGCTATTTTACTTGTGGAATGTGCTTATATCCCAGATCATGCTGAGCATTCAGACATCCACAGTCAAGACAGACATGGAGCTACCATTTGACCCAGCAATCCCCCTTCTGGGGATCTACCCAAAGAACTTGAAAACCTTTGTCCACAAAGACTTATGTACCCCAATTTTCATTGCAGCACTGTTCACAGTGGCCAAAACATGGAAACAAACAAAGTGCCCTGTGACAGATGACTGGATAAAGAAGCTGTGGTATATATACACAATGGAATATTACTCAGCTGTAAGAAAAGATGAAATATTGCCATTTGCAACAAAATGGATGGACCTGGAGATCATCATGCTTAGTGAAATAAGCCAGACAGAAAAAACAAGGAACTGCATGACTTCACTCATATGTAGAATATAAAACTGAATGCAAAGAAAAAAAGAAATGAACAAACAAATAACCCATGGACACAATCAATAGTTTAATGTTTATTTGGGGACGAGTGGGTTAGGGAGGGGAGAAAGGGGAGGGGGTGGGAGAGGAGGGGGGAAGCTAAATATAAGGTGATGGAAAGAGAAGTCACATTAGGTGGTGAACTTATTATACATCAAGTTGACAATGCACTGT